>JAUMHE010000063.1:9148813-9161199 GCA_032359235.1 Enteromius mattozi | reverse complement strand
ATCAATGGCTTACCAACGGATCCCCTGCAGTAAATGGATGCCAGAATTAAAGTCCAAACAGCTTGTAAAACATCACAGTATTTGTTTAGATATGATCTGATCTGTGCATATTTCTCTCATGATTCAGATAAGATGAATTGTGGACTGGAGGAAGCAATGTTATGATAAGTGAAGTTTAAAGTAAACATGAAGTAAACAACTTAACAGTGCCCTAAAATACCTTTGCCCAAGAAATCTGTATGTATGTGACAACCCCAATTAAACACCCAATTTGCATGCTGATTGATTTTAAGAAGGATTAAACTCTTCTTTTTCATTAAAGCTTTTTTTCAATGAAAGCAACTTTTAATCATATTGTTGAGATTATTTGGATTAGTTTAGAAGGCTTTGTGGGAACTTAGCAGACATACTAGACACCACACAACATAAAGGCCAATGTGGCCACTTACCAGACCGTCGCAGTTACTAATAGCTACGGAGGCTCCCTGTATGTCCGTAATGTCACCAACATACATGCAGTCGCTTTTCAAAGGCTCGGAGTGCGTGCCATCCGATTCCTGCCACTCCATCTTGGCTCCGGGAGCCACCAGGCGCATGTTGCGGTGCAGACGCAGGTGAAACTCCCGGCCGAAGACGGTGACGTTGTAGTAGAGTCGCTCTGGCGTGCCTCCTCCGGACTCATGGTGGGCGTGGTCGGCCGATGCCGCCTCTCTTCTCCAGCGCCTACGGAACTGCCCATCTGCTGGACCAACCGATACCGCATGGGACAGGAAGCGGCCTTCTGCATCAGTAAGAACGGGCTTCACCAGTCCATAGTCCCCCAGAACGTGCTGCAGGGAATCTGCATCGAGTTACACACAAAGATAGTCAGTCAGACAGCACACATCGGTTATAGTTCCTCAGCATCTATACTAAATGTCACTAGGCTGCATGGCCACTTTCATGTGATGGTTTGCAGAAACATTGTTTCTTATGATTAAATTTAAATTCAGATGTGTTTATGTTGACACTTAAAATGCACGTTCCTTTTCAAGCAGCAAGTAAATGCACATGAGAAGCAATGGGTCAGACAGGTCTGGGTGAAGAAACACATTAACACTTCTTTGACACCATCATTTTCCAATTTAACAACGCCTGTTTGTGCACAGACTGTGTGACACTGTATGGAAAAACATGTTGTACTGTCTGTAATAGTACATCTGTCTGCCTCCCATCATGAAATACCAAGATAAATTAAATGTATCATTCACAATATGCCTTATTGTTTTTAATGAAAGCCAGATGCAGGATAGACGCATTTGCAATATTGAAATATATCACGAAGAATAACAACATCAGAGGGGAAAAACAAAAGTAATTGACTTAAATGATCTCAGAAGATCACTCATAATAAATGAGTGTCACAAAACCTACTGAGCAGCCTACAAAGGCAGCATTTTAGTCAGCTTGCACTCATCCAAACATGCCTGTGATACCCAAAAATGTTCCATGGACCCTTAACGCACAAATTATTCCACTCACCTATGTTCACCAAAAAATTCTGCACACACCCATGATACCCAAAAAAAGCTGTACGCACCTTTAATACTCAATATTTTATGCACAAAAAAATCATCACTCATCTCTGAATCCAAAAAATGCTGCACACACGTATAAAAAGCTTATTTTCCTTATGATGCTTATGTTGCACACACCCATGATACCCATGCAACTGATGCGTAAAAATTCTGCACACCTATGATGCCTAAATATGCCACATGCACCTGATGCACAAAAATTCTGCACACCTATGATGCCCAGAAATGATGCACAAAAATGCTTCACTTACTTAAAATGATCAAAAATGTTGCATACACCTATGATGGCCAATAATACTATATGCAACTGATGCACAAAAATGCTGCACACACCTATGATGGCCAATAATACTATATGCAACTGATGCACAAAAATGCTGCACACACCTATGATGCTCAAAAATCCTCCACACACCAAAGATGCCCACACTTATGATGCCTAACAATTATTCACAAAATGCTTTAATTATCTATAACCATCAAAAATCTTGCAAACACCTCTGATGCCTATACAATGTTGTCTAGGTAGACAACACGCTACGTTTTGAGACACAGGAAATATGTCAGTTCAAAGTGATGCTGAGCTTTGCATGTGCATCTCTGAAGAGAGCACTTACTCCTGCATACTACAAACTCTAATTTGCAAATAACCATTACGAGTCACCACCAAACATAAAGTTATAGCACAAACAAGTAACCTTGAATTCTTTCTCTTTCAGAATCAAAAGTTCAGTTTCAGAGCTTTAGTTTTTTTAGTTTCTATCTGCAAAACGCACGTTTTTGTTTAAACGATCTCAAAGGAGGAGAACAGAACGGGGACATTTTTTATTATTATTTAAAATCAATATCCTGCAATACTTCCGCTCTCAGACAGATCAATATCGCCAGAGCGTCCGTTAAAGATCGCAAACGCGAGGGAAGAAAAAAAAACAAACACCCAAAACATTTCCACTACACCACAGCCGCGCTGAGAATTAATTTCAGCAGCATGTGAAACAAACACACTTCACAACAAACAGTAATGACACAGCGCACGAGAATGCCACGGCTATGTTTATGTTTCCTAAAGCTCCAGAGAATAATCAAAAAGATCAGAAATAGCCCGTGCCACAAGTTTCTCTCAAACAGGGATGGGGACAGTGCGCAAACATCCAGGTCTGATGCGCACTGGGGTGGTACCGGGCAGGACATCTTGCGATGGGATGGAAGTGTAAATAGGTAAAGGCAGGCGCACGTACCTATGCTGCTGGAGATATAAAGGCCGTTCGTCTGCAGAAAGATCGGCAGTGTGATTAGGATAGTAAATCCGGCCGCGAAATCCATGGCAGCTCCGAACTGCGCAGGTGAGAGAGACGGACTTTGGGATCCAGCGTGTTAAAGTTCCCTGCGCGACCAGCAACCGCCACGCCAGCAACAGCCGCCCGCAACTTACTGCAAAGTGCACTAGGAGAGAGCGCGTCTCTCTCTCTCACTCTCTCTCGCTTCCTCCCTCTCTCATACACACACACACACAAGCTCACACACACACCCTCTCCCTCCTCACCGACTCTTACTAGGTTTCTCTGTCAACACCTGAATGCGTTCACAGACGCGTGCGCACGAGCGCTCCACGGTGCTGAGCGACAGAGGGATGCGGAATCTTTTTACACAGCGCGGAAATATCAATATTGATATTTCACATTCTTACGCATGTAAATCAAAATTTAAGGACTTTAAACTACACGTGTGAGTGACTGCTGAATTTTTCAAATGTCACTGCTTGACGTCTAAAACTTTTACAAATGAAATGCTGCTTGTGTGAGGTTGTGTTCTTCAAGACCTGCTCAAACTTTTTGCAGGGCTTCATCACATTCAGTTACAGCATCATCAGCTGAGCAATAGCGCCCCCTTGAACAATTTACACTTATTCACAATATTCACAGGCAGGCTCAAGCACCACTTCATCCAACACCAAACCAGAAATCACAATTACAATTATCATTAAATATTAGGTCTAACTATTTTTTGATTATTATTTACAGTGGAAGAACAACAGTGTCATCCACACAAATCTATATACATAACTTTATAAATATCATATTTTATTATGAGCGTCTGTGAAATGGTTAAGATGTCCACTATTAGCCAAATCACTTTTAATGGAAAGGGTGATGGGTTATTTGCCTACCAGATAAAGACATATGAGAATGAATAAATAAAATATTAGTATACAAAAAGTAAATTAATTATTAAAAGCCATATAGCATTAGGGTTACTTGCATGCAATTTTGCATATTTATTGTTATTATAACAGTAAGTGCATGTAATGTGTAACAAGGACACCTTAAAATAAAGTGTTACCAGATATTGTTGTACAGTTTACAAGAAAAATGCTATTTCTGTGCAGTTTAATTTAATGCTCTACTTGCTCTTTCTTCGTAATTATATTTCTGAGTGAAAATTGCTACCACACCAGTCAGTGAAGTTGCATATGAATATATAGACTATTCAGTTCTTAAGCCCTACCTGATATAATGAAATGTCAGAGCATGTCAGACTGAGAATAAGATATAACCTATTACTCTCAGGTATAAAAATATTTCCTTATAATAATATTCTTCTATGATATTGAACAAATAATTGACAGTTAGCTCATATAGAGCATGTAGTTTGTAGACTTGAATTTAGTGTAATTTCAGTAAGAATTCTAATTTCTACTGTATTTATATCAAGAATAGAATTGTTCTGAAAAGGCAGATGAGCAGATAGCCTTTCTGAGATGTGGACAGAGAATGTCCTTGGTAGGGTCAAACACATGGCATCCATTCGTTTGCATGTATTAACATAGCTAATGAGCGATGGGACGGATTTTAATTTTGCTCTTGAAAGGTTAGACTCCAGAGCATCAGGTTTAGAGAGTGTCAGAATTAATCTGACATACTCATTATAAAGCTGCCAGACCCTATAAAAGTATGCTACAGTATTGATAAAAGTACATGGAAACATAAGCTATTGCATATTTGCAGACAAAAATAAATATATACATGTTTACCTTCATTTTCACCTGCACATCCACAAAGCAATATATATGGATGAAATCGGGTTTTTCATTATATTGGTGCAACTACACTGTGCTAGTTTGGTTTGGCATAAAAAGATTCTTTATTCCTATAATATAAACCACTTCACATATTAATAGACTGATTAAAGGAATAGTTTACCCAAAAATGCTGAATTATTCCTTTAAATTGCAACCCTTGTCATTTAAAACAGTATTATAACAAGATTATAATAAGAAGTGTTACATTCATGAAAAGTTTTAACAAGGTTTCAAAGCCAAATGAGAAACAATGGTGTTTTTGACCCCGAACAAATCCACCAGGTCAAAATGATGTGGAATATGTTATGTGTACTCCTGAAACAAGGCAATTCTGAATCAATTTATTGTCATTAATCTGTTTATTGCCTCATTACAGTCAAGAATGAGAACATAACAGCAGGGGAAACTGATTCTACAGCCTTGCTGATATGAAACACTGTTCATTCCACAGATATACAGAGAGGTCAGCAGCAGTTTGCAACATTGTAATTATCAAGCACATAACTGTGGCGGTCAAATTCCCTTAATGCTACACATTTTTATCAAGCCCAGTGGGGAGGAGTGCAAAATGGAGCTTTTCTTGTGTGTGTTCACTCTGAGGCAGGGGATGTGTGTATCACTGTGTATCATGTTTCCCCATAAAGAGACAACCGATGGTTTGATGGTCAATATGTTTGATCTTTTCCTTCTCACTTTTCACCATTATCCCTCGCAATCATCTAAACGTCACAAACTATTTTTTTTCCTTACATGAACATTTCTTTGTGAACATGCTAGTAAAAAACAGGGATTATTGGTAATCAATGTGTAAATTATATTGTGAATGATCTTGCTTTTTCACTGCCTCATTGGTACAAGAGTAAGCGTTCAGAACGTTTGTGAATCTGTGCACATGCTGAATATTGTAAAATTAAATCGAAAATTCAATTAAATAGGAAACTGAATAAAAATGGAGCTGATGTGTTCTACATTTATTTTATTTTCTTTTTTTACTTTTTTTATTACATTAACTTGAATTTATTAGATTCTAGAAAATCTTACAGAAGCCCATTTCTTCTATATACTGTAATTGCCACTTTTTTTATCAATCAATGCCCCGAGTTAACATCTCACTATTTTTTGTTTTCTTTTCTTTTCTTTTCTTGTGGTTTCATTTTTAGTTTTGTTTTGTTATTGTTTTGTTTAGTTTTTTTTAGCTAATTCCACAGATTGTAAAATAAATGTAATTGAGAGTTTTTATCCCATAATTTCTATCTAACCTAGATTATTTTATTAATCCTATGGCAGAAACAAGCTTTTATAATAACTAGACCATTCTTAGCAGCAAATGAAAAACGCATATTTTATTTTCTTATTAGCAAAAGTAATAAATTTAAATGACTCATGCAAATATCCATGTCACAAAGTAATAGCACATACAGGTAAATCAGTAATATATCTCTAAAATCAAACCTCAAAGGATGCCAAGCCTTGAACATTCAGAAAGTTTCTAAACTTCTGTTAAGCTTATTTTAGATAGGGAATCAATTTCCAGACAGTGTTAGGACAATGTTTTGAACCTTTCACTGAGATCTAGAGGCAAAGAGATCCGTCAGGACAATAATGAGTCATTGACTATAACTAGTGCTGTGTCAGTACTATGATTAGGTATAAATCCTGTCTGGAGGAAGCCACCTTTATCGTTCCTGTGGAATAGGTGCAGTTGCTGAGCAACAACCTTCTCCAAAACCTCAAAGATAAAAAAGAAGTTCCATATTGGGCAATAAAGTGACAGATCACGTGCAAGATTTTGCTTCTAAACGAACGTTCAGTCTTTAAGAAAACTTTTACCAGATTCCAATCAGTTTTTAATAATAGCTTTTTGTTGGAAAAAGACTTAGTAGACAGGTAGAACATGTAATTAGTCCATTGCAAATCATCTGGTTAATTGTGCTAAAGGAAAAAAAAACATTTTTGGAGGAAAAAAACAATTAATTTAGCAACATGCATTCACTGTAAAACTGGGGGGTATATATCTGGAGTATGTTGACTAACTTAAGTCACAGATCCATCTAAAATCTTTATCTTGCATGGAAGAAGAAGAGCATGGAGGACCTTGACCTAAGCATGAAACATATAGCGCTGACAGGATCAAGACAAATGAGATCTATAGAGTACGGACATAAAGAGAAGATAGTAGGAGGACTGTGTATGTGTGTGTGTGTAGCATTCTATATATATGTGTGTTGTACTAACTGACAAAATCATGCTTTCTTCTCAGAGTCGCCATTTTCATTTCAACAGATTAGCAAAACTTCACAACAAAATAGAAAACCAACAGTCAGAACCCTGGAATGTCAACCATCAGAACTGGAATGTTAATAATAGCCTTTTGAAATAGTTAACATATAGCGTCTGTTCCATCTTTACACATACCGTGGTTAATCCAAGAACAATCCCGGAGTAATTGCATACCTCATGCCATAAGTATTTTAAACCTGAACATTTCAATAATGGTTACATTTTAGCCACATGGGAATGATCTGGCTGCTGCATCCTTGTAAAGGAGCAGCATTAGACTTTAATTAGTGAGCTCACCATTCCTTAGAATAGCACAAAGTCAAGCCAAGTCGAAGACCCTGACTTTAAACACCACTGAAGATGATCTGAACTCGCTTACTTAAAATAATAGGCTGTCAGCACAGCCCATCTCTTACATGAGTTAGGTGACAGCATATAAATACAAAGCAGTTAAAAACTGCAGTTGGTTATTAATGTATTCAAACGCAGGTTTTGCTGTTACTCAATTTTATTATTAAAACTTATATAATGCATTAATAATATGTTTGAAAAAGGCTGTGCTGGTGTTAAGCCCACTGTCCATGTAACATTTGGGGATGAGCTCCAACGTAAATGAAAGCCTTCAGAAACCTTACAGGCCTATTATGCAATATGATACAAAAAGCATTTATGAATACTTAATGACTGACTAAAAATAATCACCTGAAGTCTTTTAGTGAATGGGGAGCCACCCACTGAATTCTCCCTGCAATAGGGATATATGGACGATTCAGGGTCTCTGAAGACCACAGCACTGCTTCATAGCACTGGAGTGCCACCACATTTTAATTTTATTCTAATCTTCTCTGTTCCACAGGGAGCATAACATGTAATTAAACTTTATGGAATTGCCCTGCAGCTCATGCAAAATCTCATACAAAAGCCCCCTCAAAGACTGGCACAATCAAAAACACCCACCAGCAATGTCTTATATGTACATACTGTACCACATATACTATACCTCTGGTATTGTACTTTTATACCACAAGATCTCTATGAAAAATAAAAGAAGAGAACATAAACAATAAAAAGAGTGACTTTTAATTTTTATCCAATGTCCAATCTTATTGATGATAATAATGTTGTTTAATCTGAATACTTTAGGATAATTGACTATCATTAAAGAATAATAAGCAATTACAAATGTATCCTATTCATCATCTGTTTGCCTGTAATAAAATTATTTAATTTAATTTAATTTGTTTTTATAACACCTAAGGTTGGCTATAGGAGCATAATTGTAGGTACAATCACAGTTGCCACGGAAACTGGTTCTTAGAGCATTAACAAAGTTTTACAACATGAAAAATCAGCAAAAGTGGAGTAGAATATTATTACTGTCACCAAAGGCTTTTACCAATGCACTTATTTGATTTCCATTAATTAGGCACAATCATTTACCTGCTTTTACTATAAATAAATTATCTGATTTTGTGCAATATGTGCAGCAACTGTATTACAATGCAAGGTTCTTCTTTATATTGGGTGGCCTTAACTACTACGTTTGGGGGGGGTTAAGGTTTAAGGTATGGGTCAACAGTGTAAGTATAAATGTAATTGCAGTAATTAATTACAAATGTGATTTCATGCATCTATTTTTTAAAATATAAGCACAATGCAAAAATATGTAAATGTACACAATAAATGCGCTGTACCAAATTATTAATTCAAATGTGCATAGTAGTTAAAGACACTTAATATAAAGTGAGACCCAATGTGAATACAACAATGCAGTTTAATCTGTGCACTAACTATAGGAATTTCGATGTCCAGAAATCCAGAGATCCCTCGATTGTCCAAATAATAATAACAAATCCATGTTTATCTTTTATATTTTTACATTTCATTGTTTACCAATTCTAGTAATAAACAAATTTTGACTACATTTTGACTACTATGAGACTATGAGTGTGTACTGTATACATGCATGTATACATTTAAGAAATTATATGGTTATATATTTAATATATTTGTATAGAAAATATAATAATATAAAAAACATAACACATAAATATATTATGTAAATAAAACCCTTTATCTTGGATGTGATTAATCACAATTAATGACTTGACAGCACTAATATTTATATATAAAATCTTATAAAAGTAACAGTATGATTGATTTATTCTGCAATGTAAACCCTTGACAAAGCATTTTGCAGAATGAAATAGTATAATTCACAAGTCCTGTTTTTTTTCTTCTTCTTTTCTTTTTTTGTCCCACAGTGCATGACAAAAAGTATACTCAAGGACTCAATGAACTGCCCTCATGAAATGTCACAATGGCACAGCACCACAAGAGCACAGCGACTTTTGCAAGAGCATGCAGCCCATTCAGCATCGCCAGCACAGGTGGCAAAGAATAAACCTCTCTTTCAGGTTGACCATTTCAAACCATCTCCACATGTTGCCTCTTCACAGTGGGTTCAAGCCAACAGACATCCGTCAATACTCTCCTGTGCATTCTGGAGCAGAGGCAGTCCTTTGAGACCATTCCTCTGTCTATCCTTCCTCCTGACCTATTTTTCCTTGATTGATTTTCTTTATTCCTTCCTTCCTGTTGTTTTGCGTTTGAGTGAGTCTCCATCGCTTTTCAGTCTGATTTTATGATTTTGGACGGGGCGGCAGCTATTTGACAAAATATTTGTTTTGGGTTGATTTGTCAACTTGGGATATTTGCAAGTTGAGAGATAAATTACACAGGATTGTGAAATGATTCAATCTTGTGTTGCTGGTAAATGTTATGAACCATGTAGGCCTATTCTTGATTTAGAGGAACATTTTTGCCAATTAAAAAATTGTTTAAAAATAAATTATAAAATTGATCTTTATATCAAACAATATATATATATATATATATATATATTTATTTATATTCAAATAAAATACTTTGATTCATGTCCATATTATTTATAAACTAACAAATTGTACAATCTGGGAATTTTCTGAAGGACCAAGTTATACTGAAAACGTCACAAAAAAATTCCTCTTTGCCATCACATGAATAAATTAAATCAATTAAATAGCCTATATTAAAATACAAAACAGTTCTTTTAAACTGCAATCATTTTTCATAATGCTAGTGTTTTTACTGTATACGGTAGTGTATAACTTTATAATATATTAGTTATGTAGGTTATATGAACGTATATGGCATATATACTTACATGTAGATGCCAAGGTCACTTTTTTTAGTCACCTGTTCCATTTGGTCCAGTAGTATAACAACTAAATTCTGTAATTAAAAATGCATGCATAATAATTAAAAAATAATTGTAATTCACAGTTGGAGTACAAGACAGAAGCAAAGATAAAAATTAATACCAACTACCCAAGTATATAAATATATTGCTGCTGTTTAATCTCCATGAATTTCTATAGCATGGCTACACAGTTGTGCTGTGAGACTGAAGACGTGTTATCCGTTTTTTTTAAAAAACTTTTTCCCACATTTTGCAAACGCAGTCCATCTGTGTCCCTCACTCTCCCTTTGCCACCATGCTTGTTTTGCCAGAACTCCTCATACTCTCATATCCCTGTACACACATACACACACATACATCCACCCACACTCTCTTGGATGGACTCACTCTCACAACAATTCCTATTTGTGCCGGTCTCAAAGGTAAACATGGCAAAGTTTTCAGATATTCACTTGTGATGACCTTGTGTGACCCCACTGACAAAATCATCTGCTAAGACCAATATAGAAATCATAAAATCTGCATGACAGATGATTAGCATGCAGGCAATATAGAGATCTATATGAGTGAATACGTGGGGAGCACACATGAAAAGCACAGAGAGACAAATATCCTGTACATTTCCAAAAAAAAAAAAAAAAGACACTGGATTTTGGAAGAATCCAATGCTGTGTTAAATAATAAAAATAATTAATAAATTAAAAGGAACCAAAATAGCAACCATAAATTATTCAAAATTGATAAAAAGCAAATAATTTAAGTAAACTCAAAAAAAGTATTCCCA
The DNA here is from genome assembly GCA_032359235.1 of Enteromius mattozi. Classification (NCBI taxonomy): domain Eukaryota; kingdom Metazoa; phylum Chordata; class Actinopteri; order Cypriniformes; family Cyprinidae; genus Enteromius; species Enteromius mattozi. Next base: position 9,150,238 of record JAUMHE010000063.1, on the reverse strand, counting down.
GGTTTTTAATTATCGACTTACAGATTTCTGATCACTGTAAAGTAAAAAATGTGATTGTGTCATACTTGAGCATATTTTGCTTATATTGGTACACCTGTTTCTAACCAAATTTCTCTTGAAAGAAAACCTGATGTTTATTTTGTCATTATAATGTAATCCCTATTTATTTTCTTAACAACAATTGCTTTCATTTAATTGAATTTCTTTGCGCTGAAACAAAGCATTGCATTGCTGTGCCAAGATTCTCTCACTGCTGGCAAACAATGTTGCCAATAAATAAAAACATGAGGAATTATCAACAACAAAGCTTACATTATATGCACAGAATGCACAGTTTTTCTTCTCCTTAAATACAAGTTTGATTAGATGTTTTTTAACAAAGTACCCTGTTGTTGCTGTAGACTCAGTGTATCCTTTCAATGGACAGCTGATCCATTAAAAAGCATTTCTCTATTGTAGAACTGGCATGTCTGTTGACAGTGGACGTCATGGTGCTATTGCCAAGCTGCACTTCTTGAATCAGAGGCCAAGACAAACAGAATACACAAACTTGCTCTGAATGAATAGTTCACTAATGAGTGTGCCTGCCCTGCATGTACGCACCTGAATGTTTGCGTCCTTATACGTAAAGGAATGATGAAGTCTTTGTGTCTTAGTGACCAACATCAATATTTTGAATGTAGCATTAGTTATATATCCGGGGGGGGGATTGCAAAACTGAATGTGTTTTTAAGTCTGAAGTCACATTTTAGTGGTGCTTCTGAAGCAAGGATTACTATTTCTGTTCTTCCTGCTTTTTCTTTTTAATAATTTGGTTTAGAAAGCCTTTTCACTCAAAAACGGCTAGCAAATTTTACAAAGCAACAACAAGTAACATCTTAAAGTGCCCCTGTTATGGGTAATAAAAGGTTCATATGTTTGTTTTAGGAGTCTTTTTTACTCCTAATTGATTCACTTGATGATTCATTTCTCCAAACCTCTACTTTTTGTGACGCTAATCTGCGATTATTGGTTTGTGAGCTCAGTGCTGCTTTGTGTACAGTGTTAGCGGGGAAACCACTATTTTAATGCTCCAAAAGCGGCACCTATAGTGGCAAAAATATCGAATTTGAAAAGACCAACAGGAAACGGATTGGGATTCGTTTTAAAAAGGACTCGTTTTAATGATTCAGAGTCAGTCTTTCTTTTTAGAGACAAAAAATACACGGTGCACTTTCAGATTTAAAACTTTCCAGTATGTTTTCATTCACTTAGATCTGTGTTACACACTGCATGAAAGGTATTTTTTTTTTTCTTGCAAAATTTTAAAAATCCATAATAGGGGCACTTTAAAATAGAAAGACATTTCATTTTCTTGTAAAAATTACTCAATCAGGTTTATTTATTTTTTTTAGCCTTGGACTAGGAAAACACTCTAGCAACCTC
>JAUMHE010000063.1:9134315-9148713 GCA_032359235.1 Enteromius mattozi | reverse complement strand
ATTTTCTTGTAAAAATTACTCAATCAGGTTTATTTATTTTTTTTAGCCTTGGACTAGGAAAACACTCTAGCAACCTCCTTAGGAACGATATAGCTAAATATTTAAAACATTATGCTTATTTTCAGACTATGTCAAACTATAACACTCCTTCACTTAAAAACAGAGAAATCTAGTTATTGCTTAATATTTCCATTTACAAGGGTAAGTATGGAAACAGGAAGCAAACAATGCAGTCTAAGTTAAGCTATTCTGCAAATTATGGGCTTTATGATATTATGTTTCTGGAACAAAAAAAAAGTGTCAAATACCTGAATTCACCTCTTGACTATGATCCATCTTATTCCTGGAAACCTGTGGGAAATTTCAATTTGCTGTCATCTCTCACAAAAGCTGTGAACACAATGCTAATTTTGAAGATTACATACTGTTTACTTATTCTTTTATCTGTTTTCCAAAAGACAACAAACCGCAAGGTGCAAGTGTCTTACCCTCCCACTCATCCTGGAGATGCTCTCAGCATTTCTCTCCAAATCTGAATATCAGAGCCCACACAATGTCTAGCACAAGCAAGCTGACAATATGAATAAAAGTCAAAGGCTAAAGTGACCCAAAATAAGGTAAAAAGACAAAGAAGACAATGAGAGAAAATTCTAAAGTGCATGCAACAATTAGGAATCGCTTGAAAATGGAGAGATACACAATAGCACAGTAACAGGATGCAGACATTGCAGTATAGTAGCAGTAGCAGTACTGCTGTCGTTTTTATCATTATTCTAAATCCAACACCCACCTTGCACACACAAACAGACTAAATCTCAATCTGACATATATCGCAACATGTGAGACTTCTTTTTCTCCCTAAGGCTGTGATTGTGGTCTCATAACGCCTGAACCAAAACATCATCTGAATTCTGGCTGGTAAAATGTGTGATTGAATAAAATGTCCTGACACTAGTCTCTCTGACTGTCAGACTGAATTCTCCCTCCCTATGAAGTGTGGTTTATAGCCTCAAGCCAAAAGTAGGTGATTATTCTAGCCAGAGAGGAGCAAAACCCAAAGGCTTCCAATGTCATAGAAAGTTCAGACATTTGGCAACGAAGTCTGTGAATTTTAATTGCTAAACAGGAAGAGTTCTTCCCTTGTCGACAGGAAAATGGGAAATAGTGTGCAAAATTCAAGACAGGTGTAAACGAATAGAAATATTCAAAACACCAAATAATACAAATATTTTAATGATTGTAGTAGCAATACCTTTTAATATATATAGCTGATATATAGCTACATAGTAGTAGATTAATATAGTATATATTTTCAGATATATTCACCCAAAATACTGAAAGCTTGAATTGTCTTCAAATTCCATTGACCACAATATATTTATATTTGAGGTTTGTTGTTGATTACAACTACAACTAAAACTATTTAGCATTTTTAGGTAATTGAAATGAAGCTGAAATAAAATATAGATATTAGGACTTAAAAAATTAGGAATGTTTCCTTGTCAACATCCTGAAAGTACTAAAATTACTAAACTTCTAAATTAAAGATATTAAATGTTTAGAAATACAGAAAAATATTGTTTAAAAAAAACAAATGACAAATTGACAAAAGCACTTAAAATTACTAAAACAAAATAAAATAAACTGAAAATTTATGATGTCAAACAATTAATCATGATTAACTGCATCCAAAATAAAAGTTTTTGTTTACATAATACATGTGTGTACTGTGTAAATTTATTATGTATATATAAATACACACACATGCATCTATAAATGTATGAAAAAGATGGTAAGTGTATACATTAAATATATTTATATGTGAAATAAATTATATTAATACATTTAAATATTTAAAAAAAATGTGTGTGTATTTATACAAAATAAATATACACAACACACACAGATATATTATGTAAACAGAAACTTATTTAGGATGTGATTAATTGTTTGACAGCATTACTGAAAATATAAATATAAAGCTAATTCAAAATATTACTAAAAACTTTAATAATACTAAAAAATAATACTAAAAAAACACTGGTGGGCTCTTTAAACCATCAGAACATCCTAGCAACCACCTGTCAACATTTTTGCAACTGCATTACAAACAACTGTGAAACAACAAAATGCTTTTAAAAACCATGAAGCACCTTTTTTTTTTATTGAACTACCTCTGATCTCAGTTCTTTTGTCTGTCTGATGATGTGCTTAAAAGCTCTATCCATCACATATTGCCATCACAGTTCACAGCTGCCCAGACATCTACCTGTTAGATAACAGCCCAGGTAGAGTAAGACAAGCAACACGGACGAAGGACCAAGATGCTCCATTTGTGGCCTTATCAAAGATCAGCAAAGTTTAAAAGGTCGTTTATGCTATATTCTCATCCTCTCTGGTTCTGACACTTGGCATTTCACTGATCTTCCACTCTAATTAAAAGAAGAGGAGAGGGAGAAGGAAAGAAAAAAAAGTGTGAGGGTGAAGAAAGAAAAAAAAAAAACAAGAGAAACAGTTGCCAAGGAATCCGTCAGTCTATGAAAGCCTGCAGTCACAAGAATGAACATTCCCTCCCAGACTCTAGAAACATAATTAGGAACTCTTGATACACCACATCACCAAGTAATTAAATGTTTTTCAGTTCTGTCTTTGGGGCATCAACAAGTGAAGGGGAAAAAAGATGTAAACATTGTTCCATGTGCTTCAGCGTTTGCTTTTACCAGTGGCAAGGGTGGATGAAACAAACTAGACCTAAATATAATGACATGTGGCAACTTGACTGTTGAGGTTTAGCATAATACCCAAGAAACACAAAGCTCTTTTCCTTAAAGGGAGAGGTTAATTCCCTATTCATTTACGCAGCGTTGTGTCATTCCAAAATTCAAAATTTCATTTTTCAAATGAAGATAAGAATTTGACTTGTATTGTATTTTTCGTCAATGGAAACCAATGTTCCATTGAAGATAGAAAGCCATTTAATAAATGACGACAGAACTTTCTTTTTAGAGGGTACTATATTACTGTATGACCTCACTGTCTGTTGTCTGGGGAATATAAAGAAGATATTTTGACAAATGTCATGATAGAACCATTCTCTGTGTGTGGGCTTTGAATTCAGACAGAAATGTGCAAGTGAAATTTGGCTGTATAGGAGAACTACCTCTCACCCGCATTAACTTCTTTTGCATGTCCAGCAGACATTCCCGGTGGTCCCGTTTCTCCATATTACTGAGTGGTATGTGCACCAGATTGGGCAGATGCTGATCTTAGATTGCCAGATGCCAGCTGGTGCTCCTTCTCCCATTTGAACGTATACATCCTTTCTCTGTGGACCCTTCACCTGGCCCATTCGCCCTCCCGGTTCACTGTGCTCTGGGTGTACACAACACTGACCATCTGTGGACGGCTCCATCTCAAGCTGCTCCTAGAATGACATGATCTGAATTCAGTACTGGATGTCCAATACTGGGAATTAAAAAGAGCTAAATAAAAACTTGTCATCACTTACTCACTCTCATGTTGTTCCAAACTTGTACAGTATTATTTGTTAATGAACATTATAACATTATATATAGTATATATATTATATACTGTGATGTGCTAGAGCAGTTTTACACAAAGGCATCCATCACATGTCGAAAAGCGCTACATGCTGATCTAAATCAATGCTTTTACTTGCTGTTCCACAGGCCTTTTGTTGCAAGACATTTTCAGAGGTATGCATTTCAAAAGAGAGCATTAATGTAACTGTTCAAGCACATATAAATAGAAATGACCTTTTGAATTAAAGTAAATACCTGCAGTGCCTTCGCAGGAAATAAATTACAACAGCTACTAAAGAATCAAGTGCTAAAGAAAGCTTGGCAAGCTGTGATTTTAAGATTATGGGTAAAAATAGTGCCTAGATAAAGTCTAAAATGGCCATAACAGCTTTTGGATACTTAAAAACACGTACAAATGTCTATAAAAACACACACAGGATGCAAGGCTTTTGTAAAGATTTTACTAGCTAACAAAATCCCAGTCCAGTTCACCAGGTAGACCAGCACCAAAGTGTTGAAAAGTGACAGTAGCTCTGAGATCTCTCTAGCATCATTAGATATTATGTAGCCTATCTAATGCAATGACATTCAGATGTTTATAAGTGATTGAAGTGTTCGAAAGTGTGCAGATACAGCCAATGTAGTCCATATGGATTCAATAAAACTGTAAATATGGACATCTTATGCTATTTTATATCTGAAAATGCCTTCATATGCTGTTCTATCTCAAGACTCTTGAAACTGGAGCAAATGTTCCAGATGCAACAACACAAATCTCTTCCGACACTCAATGATTCTCAGCTGAAAACACACAGATCACTGAGTGAATTTCCAAGAATCTTGCCTCAAGGTGAGTGACTTCTTTGTTTTGTCTGTCTGTAGGCTAAAAATGAGTTATTCCAGTCACACTTCTCCATGCAGTCGTGTGACTAGAAGCTGAAGAATCTGAAGAATGTGGTGTGCAATGACAGAGATTTTGACTGATTTATCATTTGGACCGAAATGAAAAAGAGGATGTGTGAGACTCTCATGCAAATTCACTCGTGTATCTGGTTCTGATGTTTTTAACGGTTCTTTAAACCCAGTCCAACTAGAGGAAATAAATAAAACAGAGGGATGTGCATAAAAACAGAGGCTGTAGGGCAGATGGGACTAGTATGTAATGCATGAGTATGTTTAGGCCATAGAAATAGGCTCACTGCCTTGTTGCCAGCCAATCATGCAGGTAATAGCATGAAAACATTTATGTTTACAGTCATACAGTGTATCACTGATCATTGACAGTCTTTCTCTATAGTCGGGTAACTCTTCCATGTCTGGGATGTGCAGAATAGAAATAAGAAGTAAAAGTACATAAAGAGATTGCGAACATTAAACACGGTAAAGACGCCCACGCAAGCGCCGCTTTCCCTTGTTTAAAAGACCTGCGATTATAGGCTGATTCTATATTTGCAAACCTTTGCCGGTATCATTATGCGCAAGAAGAGCGAAGATCAACTCTGAGATGGAGACTTTGGCATTGTGTTGGTTTAATGATTGTGTTACTTACATCATCTTTGTTTGGGAGCTCATTAAACGCACTGGTGTGATGTAGCCACAGATGTCCATGTCTCACAGGGTAGCTGCTTGAAGTGGGTTCAATAGTTAATGTTTATGGTCGATAAAAGGGTTGAATCATTCCAATTAGAACATGGAGTGAATGTTAAATCTTTAGCACATGGATGAATCGACTGCTGTCCCCATATGTTGGTCAGAACGGTCTCAAATTGAAGCTTCTTGTGCAAGACGCTCATGGCTGGAACCTGTCGAAGACATGAAGTATAGGACACATGCTCCTAGTTAGCGAGACACACGGTCAGGCGACTCAATAAAACTTGACCTAACTTACATGCACACCCAAGCACACTTTTTTAAATCAATTGCTTCTCGGAAAACTGACTGCTGACCCTCAGAAGTTGGTTAAATGAATCACAAACTGATGATTGTACTCTCATGTGAGACGTTCATGGCTGGGCCTACAAAAGTTAATACAAAAATGCTGATGTGCCTCAGTAAAACTAAAGAGGCCTGCATGCAAAAGTTATTTTAGGTGATCATCCAGATGTACAGGTTATATGTAATAAAACATCTGAAAGGGAAAACGCCTCCGGATTTAAGACAGAGGACAAATGTGCAGCTGTTGCATTTTCGGTAGGATACAACACAGTATGACCTGGTTTCTCGTTTTTATGAATTAGGCATACAGCAGAGTATATTGTAGATCAGTAGTTCTCAGTGGTTTTAAATTGGACATTAAGAGGCAAAACAACTAATTTATTGTCCCTAAAATAAAACCAAAAAACATTACTATTAGCATAAATTGCATAAGCCGATCAAAATGCAACATTTTTAACATGACATAATTATTTAAACAACATATAAGCAACATAATCATGCTGCACATTCATACTTTTTTCTTGCTGGTTTGCTGGTGTGTGACTATCAAAACAGGTCGTGTTTATAGATTATTCTACATAAAAAATCTTTTAAAACAGCATAAATTTAGCCACATGAACAACTTGTACATCTTAAATACAAAGACAAACTTAAACTTGCATTGCTTGAGTTAGCACCACAATTTGTTGACATGCAAGCAACCAAATAGCAGTCCAGCCAATCCAACCCCAGGCTTTTAACATTCCCTTTAAGTCATGTAATTTTGAATCACATCATCATTACTGCACTTTTCAAGACTTTCAATGCATTAACTGCAGCTCTATCTCTCACAAATACATGTATGCAAAGCCACCAAACCCTATAGAGCCTACCTATTATTTAAACACATAGCCTTGAAATCTTTCCCAACAGTCTAGGTTTTACTATGCATTTAAAAGGCATTCCAGCTGGGTGACAAGGGTCTTCTGCACACGTAAGAGTTAAGCACACATATGGCTTGACTTTAAGAAGCGTCATTCAAATAGAAGCCCTAAGAGACTGTAGGTGTTGTAAAAATGTGCACTTTTATATTTCCTGCTGTATGGAGAGGCTATGATCTTGTGGCTGGAAGGGTTGTGGAACTGGGAGCTTCGAGGCCCTTGGGAATGCTGTTTTGGCTTGTTTGGTGCATGCGATCACATTCTTATGTCTGGCAAAGAACTCTCATGTCAGCTTAAAAAGTGAAGCCACATGAAAACAGGCACCACAAAAGAAAAAATAAAACAAAAGAAAGCAGCACGGCATTGTCGAGCGGTTTGGTAGCGTGCACATGCACTGAATCTGTGATCCAGTGAGGTTTGTGCAAATGAAAACATGGATGTAAATGCAGTTTCCCTTTATAGGTCAAGAAGCTTTATGACCAGAAAATACAATCTACCATCACACAAGATATTTCAAACAAATGCACATATTAAATATATTGAAAATGCAATAATTATTAAATATATTTACAACATTTTCTTAATTTCACCTGTACTGAAAAGGTACTGAATGTAAAAGTGACTCGTCATATCTGACTTTATCTCTATGAGGTTTTTTTTTTTTTTTTTTTGAATATTATATTTTTATTTGTTTTTTGTTTTTTCTTTATCTATGAGGTATTTTTAATTGAAAATATACAAGAATATGAAATGAAATGGCATGTAGAGGAAAAAGCAATCTCCTCATCGCTCTCTACTTCCTAATCCAATAATCCTTCTATTTTATTCGTCCAGGGACTGAGGTAAACCTTACACAGACAGCCCTCAGCATATGTTTGTCATAAGCCATACAGGGAATGGATAGGAACGGCTGGAGTATTTAGGGCTGTATTATTCTGAATGAGGATAAAAGCACACGTTCATGTTATTTACATATTGTTCTAGTGGAAAGCCTCATGTTGACATGTCGAATTAATAACCAAGCACATAGACCATAATTCAGAAAACTTAATGTAAAAAAAAGGATTGAGAGAGAGCCAATAATATAATAATTCAACCAATAATATATGATAAAAATGTCAAGATTTCTAACTTGTCACAAAAGCAGATCCAACTATCTGTTCCTTATGTCTAAGGATTACTGATTTAACAGATAATTCATTTCTGTGTTTCTGTACAGAAATCCATTCACTCACACATACACACACATATCAAAATAAGAATCAAACCAGAAATTTGGAAGGATCACTGATAGAAATTTACACCTGGCACTGAACATCCTCTGAAACACACAGATCGCATTTACTGTGATTAAAAGTCTATTTAATGTTCTGAAAACATCCGACTGACTTGATGTCTGGAATCTATTAAATCTACAAAATCTTGGATGCCGTTTTTGGATGCATTGTGCAGTTCTATTAAATTATAATATTAAGTAAAATCACATTAAATAGACTATTCAGAAGGAAATAACTATATAATTAAATAATTCCACTTATTTTACTAAATCAACACGCTCATTTGCTTAAATAGCTTCTTCTCAATAGCATACTAATGCATACTTGGATTTAGTAGTTCAGTAGAATTCTGAGCCTCATGCCACCAAATTGGAGGTCGGAGGACCAAACAGACTTTTAAGACATACTGTCTTTCCCAAAATGTTAATTGAATGTTTTTAGTTGCTTCAGCTGTACTGTGGTCTGGTTTGAACTGTAACAAAAGCAATGTTCTAAGATATTTTGAGCATATTGTCAAAAAGGTTTATGAAGAAAAAAAATACTATGAGACAGACAAACATAAAAACAGAGATGAAGAATAGCATATTATTAAATTACTCTTTCAAACTAAAACTAAAGACCATTTTCTCACCAAATAATTTTTATATGAAACAAACATATAGAACAGGTGCATTTGGCAGAAAGGGACTGGAACTTGCACGTGGAACTTTTCTGCCAAATGCATAATACTACATTCTATATTCTAAAAAGTGTTAATTGTCATAGAACAACACTTTAATAAAAACTTGCAGCCCTACACTTAGACAAAACTTACACCTTAGTACACATTAGAGAAAGAAATGTATGAAGGTAGAACACACCCGAACCTGCTAATCAAGGTCTTTAGTAGCCTGTTACTAGAAACGTCCAGACAAGCTTTATGGACTTGGTATAATCTTTTTCACATTATGAACTTTAGATTAGATTTTAAAATACAACGTGATATACACAAATAAAAGTGGCCCTATTATGGATTTTTGAAAGTTGTCTTTCATAGCATGTAACACAGTTCTAAGTGCATGAAAACATCCTGCAAAATTTTAAATCTGAAAGTGCACCGTGTATAAAGTTATTGCCTATCAAAGGAAAGAATCTACTCTGAATCATTGAAACCAGTCGTTTTTACAAACGAGTCCCAAGCCGTTTCATGCAGACCTCAACATGAAACATTATATTTCCCGCCCACTTTTTGTTTTTATTCTCAATGTGGTCTGAATGAAAATGCAAATGCATTCTTTGCCACTAGTGCTGCTTTTGGAGTGTTAAAAGCTCACAAAAGCTCGCTGCTTTAAATGAAATCAACCAATCACAAATATATCATTAGGGACTAATTGAACAAAAAAGGTCAAAATAAATGCATATTATAAAAAAAAAGGTAGTGCTTTTGGACCTTGCATGCATTTCAACCTGTTATTTGGGAGTCCCAAAACCAAAATAATAACCTTTCATAACCCATAAGGGTACTTTAAACTTCACATTAGAGTTTGTTTTATAAATAACTAGTAATAGTAAGTACATGTAGTTAATTAATAGTACTCAGTACTTAAAAGTATAATTACACTGTAACAAGGACACTTTAAAATAATTTCAAAACAAATTATTAGCAACATTGCCAGCCCTTATAAGTACTATAAGCTACGTGCATCCTTACATTTAGGCCATTAGAAGAGCTTTGTAACATTGCTGTTATGAGGGTCATGAAGAGCGCAGAGGTCTGGGTCAGGGATCCGTACTCAGGGCTAATAAAGGCCTTGATTCCCTCTTCACGAATCTCTATCCTGTCGCACCACCCCCTCTCCACCCTCCCTCCGACCAGTGTGCTGTTGCTGAGCAACGTGTGGTCTAGTGTTGGCGAGCATGGCTGTTTGTTCCCGCCGAGCTGTGCTGAGAAAAAGGGAAGACACAAATTGGTAAACGGCAGCCGCAGACCCAGGAGGCTGTGGATCAATGTCTGTACAAACAAACTCTGGCGCTCTCGCTCTCGCTGTCTCTCACTTTCTCTTTTACCCTTTCTCTCACCTCTATTTTATCAACTCTATGTTAATGATTTGGTTAGTCTGTTTTAATAATTCAGTTCAGGCAAATGAAGTTCTCATCTCAATCAGAATGATTTCTTCCTCACATAATCTAAAACAAACAAATATTAAATGAAAGGAAGCTCAAGCTTTACCTTGTCTTTAGCTTTACATTGGGATTTTAGTTTGTAAATATGAACTCCCAATGTACTGATCAAACAGATGCTTTAATCGGAAGTGCTTCACAATTACGGCTAGCATTCTAGACTGGGACACGACTGATTAATTAAACTAAAATGTCTCTTGACCTTTGACCTTGACGCCACATCACAGTGTAGTACATGAGAAAGCAAAATGTAGGCCTACTATATACAGTGTTTCTTTCAATTAATAAACTGGATTAGTCACACCACACAGGAAGTTGAATTTGAAATGAAATTTTAAAGACAGGAAGTGGAATTTACTGAACTGCAAGTTTAATTATCAGTTTAATTAACTTTTTAAAAATGTAAATACAACAATAGTTATAAAATAATTAATAATAAAATGTTTTTAAATTAATTTAATTTAAAATTTATTTTCATTTTATTTTAAATGAATTCTCATGGTCAGAGGTTGTCCACTGTCGCTATAAAACTTTTGTTTTGTCATTGTGATTGTCCTTATTTCTTTTTTGTGGACTTTTGTCCATTGCTCAAAGGTTTAAAATGATTTTACAGACAAACCAGAGTATAATGAACGTAGCTGTCTGAAATAGAAAATATGTATAAAACTTGCCACAACCTCAACCCTTAAACTGACAGCAGGGCCGTGAGTGAACAGAAATAGAGCAAGAATAAATGACTTAAGAATAAAAACTTGTAGCGGTCAGAAATGTTTGTCCTCTTTATATATGAAAGCCTAGCTCTTCTTGGTCTGTTTAAAATCTTTGTTTTTGTTTTGTCACTGTTCACCTAAAAAGATCCTCAATACAAAAAGCATCATTAGTAGACATTGACCAAATTCCAGATATCATTTTTCTCCACTGAAGGGCACTGTGGGAAACAAACAATATTTCAAAACAAATTCAAAATGAAAATGAGCTAAGTATCCCTTCATGAACACTAATACACAAATGCGGTATAGTTTCATTTGCCACAACAATATAAACCAGAGTGTTTCTGCCACGTCATTAAGGTAAAAGTCTATGCAGTTTTCAGGCAGGATGTTAGTCTAGTCAACTAGACATTTTTCCCTTTCAGTCAGTCACTATGACTGACATCATGGGATTCTGCCTGGGAGACCAATCGACTCGATCTTTGGAGAAAAAGCCAATGAGAATTGGCCAGTGGTTTTTGCATGCCTAGACACTCCCCCGTACATACGGGTATATAAGATGGCGGCAAACCACCATTAGCTTTCTGCTTCGGAGCCGAACTCTTGCGAAGTTGGAGAAGAAAAGAAAACTCCAGAAGGACAGCAGAAGGGGAATGCTGTCTCAAAACAGAGGTTGGCCCATTGGGTGCTTGATGCCATCACCTTGGCATATCAGGCCCAAGGTGAGCCGTGCCCCTTAGGGGTGAGAGCCCACTCCACCCGGAGTGTCGCCTCTTCCTGGGCGTTGGCGCACGGCGCCTCTATAGCAGGCATCTGCAGAGCTGCGGGTTGGGCGACACCATTACCTTCGCTAGATTCTACAATCTTCACGTGGATCCTGTGTCCTCTCGTATTTTGGGCAACATCAGGTAATTCCGGGAGATCGGGCGGGTGTCAGCTTGCAGCACCATTCCATTAGATCTCTTCCAGTGTTTCCAAACAGTTACATCTGGTTCCTCCATCGCCTCACATTTCTTGCTAGCGGAGTTGCTTGAACTGTGTGAGATGGAGGGCTTCCTTCACCCTCTTCGAATCTGGCGTCTTATCCCACGTTTTTTTCCCACCGTGTTCCCCTCATTTTAGTAAGATTTCTTCCACACAGGACCCAGTGTGCTCCGACCCCAACTCCTGCTTCTGGTAAGAAAATCCAGGCACCCCTGCAGGGCCTGTTTACTGGCCTCCAGGGCATTGGGATGATTACGTTTGAGCTTCCATTTGGCCTGACACACTGTCCAGTCGCAGCCTGTCAGTTTTTGGGCCTCCTATGTGACACAGTCCGGGTTGTGGCGTTTTTCAGAGGGACCCCATGACGTCAGTCAGTGACGTAACGTCATAGTAACAAACTGAAAGGTCCCTCTTGCGACAAGGTCGGACTGCGCTGGGGAGTCGGTTCCGATTGGTTACTCAGCAGAAGCCTAATGGTGGTTTGCCGCCATCTTATATACCCGTATGTACGGGGGAGTCAATTCTCATTGGCTTTTTCTCCAAAGATCTCCCAGCCGGGATCCCATGACGTCAATCAATGACAAAACATCTCTGTTCCCTCCTTCAGGGAACAAGGGTTACATGCATAGTTCTGTTTCACTGCTGATCCAAATGGCTTCATCTCCACCATCAGTTCCCAACTGATGAATTCACTTGCCTGTGTGCTGAAACACCTTGAGCAACAGAAAAACATGCCCAGTTTGACTAACTTCTTTAATAAGTTAACAGCCTTTGGCCACTAGATCTGTATTGGCTTTATGAAGCTGCCACATATGGAACGGTAACAACCAACAGCCTTCAAAACACTCACTTCAAGTACACAGATGCTAGATGACTGTCTCATCTAGAATATTCTTTGAGATAATACAGTTTTGTTCTAGGAATCTATTTTTTGATTTGATTTACTGTAAGTTGCTGCCCTTTTCTAACCATACAAAGATGTCTGCCTGATACTCCCTGTTTTTGAATCATTTTGCACATTTGCTGTCTTTGCAGGGAAAAAAATAACAAAACGGGAGGGAAAAGGAAAGATTAAATAAATAACTGCTACTTCTGAATTTAATTCAATAAACATTTATTCAATCACATTGGATTTTATTTTTTAAAAAGATGCATTTTGATAAAAAGTGACAATAAAGACTTCCAAGTTGTTGCAAAAAATAAAAAAAATTCTAATAAATTCTGTTCTTTTGAAACTTCTCTTCATCAAAGAATCCTGAAAAATGTATCATGGTTTCCATTAAAACATTAAACAGCACAATTGTGTTTAACATTGATAATAAATACTTTTTGAGCAGCAACATCAGCATATTAAATTGATTTCTGAAGAATCATGAGACACTGAAGACTGCAGTAATGTTGAAAATACAGCTTTGCCATCATATTAATAAATTACATTTGATTATGTATATTTAAATAGAAAACTGATGCAGCACCAGACAGACTTCCTTCAGAAGTGTAAAAAATAGCTGGAATTTTGCACTGACCATTACAATCAATCAATAAAAAATACAATGTGTAAAGCAGGTTTTCTACCATGTTTTTTAAAAACATCTATCAATAACAGATGGTTTTGCAAAAAAACATTTTATTTATATCTAACTCCCCCACCCTCACCATTATCAATCTGTCTTCTTGAGTTGAAAACCTCATAATTATTTTCTTTTCTGTCCCTATTAGTCAACTTTCCGTGTCTGACTTCTTCCATCTTCAATAACATGTTGTGATCATGTGTTAGGCCAAACTGCCTGGATCCCATATGCACTGTATCAGCGCCTGAGTACTTCCATGTGCGCAGGACTGCGCCAGAACCAGGCTTCCAGATAAACACAGAGAGTGAGAGAAGAAGAGAAACAGCGCCATGCCTCTGTCTTGCTGGCTGATTCTGTTGATAGAGGCAGACGCACAGCAGCAACAGCAGCTGTAAACATTTGCAGAACTCTGAAGGCCAAAGGCTCTAGATGTTCCTCAAAGCAACACAGCATGCCATAAATTACAGCCTCGACACTTCATAGCAATTAGTCTCGAATCATTGAGACATTCTATTTATTACATTTATTAAATTTATTACATTTCTGAGAAAAAAAACAGTAGGATAAATAGCAATAAAATGGGAGGTTTTACATAGTGTGATTGGTGAATTGAAGTATATATTACACTTCAATGGCATCAACTGCAAAGAGAGAAATAAAGAAATAATTCTGGTGTTTTGTTCATATACTTTAAGAAGAGTATTGTCATATTAAAGACCACATCCCCTCACTGGGATGCCTAAGTTTACTTCACTATATTTTATTTAATCATGACAAACTATACATCATTGGAAAGGTCTAAGACTCCTAAATAGATATTTATCAACTTTTTTGTTAAAAAGAATATGTAGAAAAATAGACTAATTTATGACAAGAGTGCACTTAAAAATCAGTTGAAAACTTAAAATTTAAAAATTCATCCTTTGAAACCCATTTTAAAATCAGACATTGCATTACCATGGGAATGGTACATCAAAATCATACAAAATAGTTTCATTCATGAATTATAAAAATTTTTGGATACAGTGCACTGTAATATCTGTGTTCAACAATGTGAGTGATAGTTTAATATGTACTTATATAGAAATTAATGTAACAAAGTAAGAAGTAAGTGTTGTGGTAAATGTCAGAAGCACGTCATGATTTTTTAAGGAATTAATAATTTTATATTTAGCAAGTTTGCATTTAAGTGATCAAACATAACAGTAAAGATGTTTATAATGTTATAAAATATTCCCATTTCAATAAATTTATTTTCATTTCTATTCACTGAATCCTGAAAAAAAGTCACAAAATATT
>JAUMHE010000063.1:9091931-9131372 GCA_032359235.1 Enteromius mattozi | reverse complement strand
ACTTTATTCTGTGTGATTTATAAGCTTGTTTCCTCATGGGGACCTAAGAAATGTCCCCACAAGGTCAAAATCTACTGATATTCCTATCTTTGTGGGGACAATTGGTCCCCATAAGGTGATAAATACCAGGTGCACACACACACACACACACACACACACACTAGTAGGCTTTTAATAAGCGATGTCTCCTAAAGATCACGATCAAGAGGGAGGTGGCATCTGTACAAAAAGGAAAGGAATAGAAGGACAGAAAGAGGGGCCAGAAAAATCAATTGTTGGCACACTAGCAAGGGCTAACTAGCTCATGCTTACAGCCAAACCCTGACCTCTTGACCTTTGCTTGCATTGCTCATCTACACTCAGTCTACATGTGACAGAACACTGTCCAAGAAATGACAGAAAGGCCTTAAAAATAAACTTAGTTTATGAACATATGCAAAAAGTTGTGTATATTTTGCTTCTTCATCACTTACATTATAAAAATAATCCCCTTATCAACAGAGCACTATGAAGCAGGAGGAACAGTAAAACAGATCTTGAACATACAAAATTAAATTTGTTGACATAAAAATGAATTTGTATTTTAGAATAACAAATATTCAGTATTACCAATAAGTTAAATGTTGTGCAATTAATTGCATAAAATTGTGTTATATACTAAAAAAAGACAACTTTCCTCAACTAAAAAATGAATTAATCGCCTGCAACATCTTAGGTTTTATGCAAACGTAAAAGTATTAAAAGTTATTTAAAAGTATACTCCAGTCTTCAGGGTCACATGATCCTTTAGAAATCATTCTAATATGATGATTTGATTATAATAAGAAATGTTTCTTCAGCAATGCTGTTGAAAACAGTTGCACTGCTAAATATTTAATTCTGTGTAAGTTTAATTCTTAGAAAGTTTTAATTAATTAAATGCCCTTACTGAATAAAAGCTTATATTTCTACAGGAAAAAGTAAAATAATAATCTGTAGTCTAAAATAATAATCTTACTGACCACACACTTTTGAATGGCAGCATTTGCATGCCATAATATTTTATTAGCTCATTTTTGCACAAGAGCTGTTACAAAACATGATGTAACACTGTCATTTTAGGAGCATAAAATTAACCAAAATTATTTAAGAGGCTTTTAACTACATGATTGAAACCAACAAACTACCACTAGAGAAAACACACATTTATGAAACTGGACTTTTGACACAAACAGAGCTCTGGGTACATGCATTTTTTTCTCCAGCTGTAGAACACTATACAGCAGAGGTTCTGAGTGAAAATAAATGCATTAATTATTTACAAAAACAACAACAACTGAAAAATAATAGATTAAAATGAAGATTGATAAATTCTTTAATTGACTATTGCTGTACCAACAAAGTGACCTTGGCTAGGGTGAATGCTTTGCTTTTGTGAGTGTGCATGTGTGCTTGTGTACACAAAGGTGACCTGATGTTCCAGTTTACAAACATACCTGTCCTTGAATCTTCTTGTCTTTCCTCAGGCGTTTCCATAGAAACAAGTGGGGTAAGCCTAGGTGTGTGATAACAGCAGGTAAGAAAGCTTTGGCACCTTACTGAATATTTAAATCCTGCTCAGCCACTCATCTCATATCTGATTTTCTGAAGTTTCAATGACAGGCTTGGCTTCATCAAGAATTGATGACACAGAAACAATCATTAGGCACTGCTAGATCACACAGTTAATGTTTAATGTATGATTACACAAGCCACGAATATTGTGTTATTGGCATGGTTTAGTACAAGCTGTAAAATAAAAAATATGGGTTAATTTTTCATTTTCTTCCAATAATAATCTCCAAATATATCCTAATGCACCTTTAAGGGTCGAATTTTGCTCATGTGCCCAAAAACGCCAATGATAATACCATTTTAGTGTATTTTGAAATGGTTATAAAAGATTAGTCTTTTTAAAGGCGTATTTGAAAGGATACAGCATAAGCAAGATCATTTTCTCTACACAGGATCCAAACGTTTCAAAAAGAGATATACCAGCCTCTGGGGCAGTAGTGTTTATGTTTCATGTTTTCTAACAGTGTATACTTTAATTGGACCACTACACCTCAAAGCTTTCAAGTTTCTTCTGTACCTGTCGTCACTGCGGAATACAGAGATAAAACACACACATTTTACTGGTTCAAGTATTAAACGAGAGTAGCTCTCTTTAAAAAAACGAAGAAGAAAAACTAAGAATTAAGTGTTTGTTTCTTCACGTCATGAACAAAACTCTTAAGAAAGTTAGTCAAAAATTCTTTTGACACACAAAAATGAAACATCTATCATCATTTACAACTGCAGCATTTAAGTTACCAGAAGGCCATCAAGGATAAAAAAGTACATGGATCGTGTTAGCTATAAATTATATAGCTTAGTCAATTACTATTATTGTTATTATTATTATTATTTTTATTATCCATATTGACTACTTTTACAGCAAAGAATTTAGTCCATGTTAAGGCTTCATATTTTTGAGGGACATAAGACATGTGAAGATGTGATTACAATGTTCACTGACATTTTCTGCACTAGTGTCAATCTCTTCAGCTGTCAGAAAACTGCAGCATGAGTTCAAGCGGCACAGGACCGTCATGGTCGCTCAGCTTAATTGAAGTGACCTCAAGTTGGAGGTTGTTGTTGTTGTTTGGAGAATTTCACTCAGGAATCAGTTCAAAGAGTTTAGCATTACACAACAGACATTTTCTACTGTCTCTTTCATCATGTACACCAATGCATGACCTTTTGTTTGGTGCTGTATACTGCTGTTGGCTACATACAGGTGGGGTGGTTGGATGTACTCTCTATCATACACACAAACACACTTTAGGTTAAACAAACATTACAAAAAACATCATTATCATTATTACTTCTTTCCACATTCTGCAATTTTAGTAAAATCATTGAAGTAAAAATTAATTTCAAAGTAGCTAGAACATGTTAACAAGTTAATATGTTATTATGTTTCTACATTAACGGATTTAAAATCTATTTTAAAATATATTTTATTAAAAAAGTAAATATAAAACTACAGTTGTATAATATAATAGATTATATTCTATATTTTAATAATAATAATAAACATTATTAATAAACATAATAATATTGTCACCAAAAGCACCTCTGTGGCTCTCTCTGAACAGCAGCAGTGGGAACCTTCGCCGGAATATTAGTTCCTACCAGGACCCTTTTGCCCCACGCACCTCGGCTACATCTCTCACCCGAGGAGGAGCTTCTCTTTTGGCCTGGACCTCAGAGAATGAAAGAGCTTTTCTTGATCTCAAAGCCCGTTTTACATCTGCACCCATCCTCCGTCACCTGGATCCTACACGTCAATTTATAGTGGAAGTGGATGCCTCCAACACAGGAATTGGGGCCGTTCTGTCACAGCACCATGGAAGTCCACCCAAAGTTTTCCCCTGTGCTTACTACTCCCGAAAACTGAACCCTGCGGAGAGGAACTATGACGTCGGGGACCGCGAGCTTCTAGCGATGAAGGCAGCACTTGAGGAATGGAGACATTGGCTGGAGGGAGCCAGCACCCCGTTTGTTGTACTTACCGACCATCGCAACCTGGAGTACCTGAGAACAGCGAAACGTCTTAACTCTCGCCAGGCCCGATGGTCCCTGTTCTTTGCTCGTTTTAATTTTAAGATCACGTATCGTCCTGGATCAAAGAATGGCAAGGCCGACGCCCTTTCCAGACAGTTTGATTCTCCTCTTCAAGACTTACAGCCCACCTCTGTCATCCCATCCGCTCTCATCGTGGCACCGGTACAATGGGACATCATGACTGAGATTAATAATGCTACTAGAAATGACCCCGCACCTCCTAACTGTCCTCCTGAACATGTGTATGTACCTGAGACTCTACGTAATCGTCTTCTCCATCTGATCCATGACAGCCCCAGTGCTGGCCATCCTGGCATCCAGGCCACTAATGAACTCGTCGCCAACCGCTTCTGGTGGCCCTCTATGACTCAGGACATCATCACCTTTGTCAAGAACTGCATAACCTGTAACATGACCAAGTCATCGCACCTACGGCCCGCAGGCTTACTGCAACCCTTGCCTATCCCTCAAAGACCATGGTCGCACATCGCCGTAGACTTCATTACTGACTTGCCCCCATCCAACCACCATACCACCATTTTGTCCATCATCGACCGGTTCTCTAAGGCCTGCCGCCTTATCCCACTACCCAAACTCCCCACGGCCTGGGAGACAGCACAGTCACTAATGCACCAAGTTTTCCATTTCTATGGCCTACCCGAGGACATTGTTTCTGATCGTGGACCACAGTTCACCTCCCGGGTTTGGAAGGCATTCTGCAGCCAGCTGAACATTAATGTGAGCCTCACTTCCGGTTACCACCCTCAACCTCCTGAGGGCGGAATATGCCCAAAATTCCCTGCGGAAACCATCTACCAAGTTAACCCCGTTCCAATGCGTGCTGGGCTTCCAACCACCCTTATTCCCCTGGTCCGGGGAACCCACAAATCTTCCCACCGTGGATAATTGGCTCCAGAGGAGTGAGGCCACATGGGACGCTGCCCACGTCCACCTTCAATGGGCCATCCGTCGAGTCACCCTTCAAGCGGATCGCCATCGGAGAGAGGGGCCCAACTACCAGGTCGGCCAGTGGGTCTGGCTATCTTCCCGAGATCTCCGCTTTCACCTGCCGTGTAAAAAATTAAGTCCGAGGTACGTGGGGCCTTTCAAAATTATCAAACAAATCACACCTGTTTCTTTTCGCCTTGAATTACCTTCCAGTTATCGTATCTTACCCACTTTTCACATCTCTTTGTTTCAGCCCGCTGCTGACCCGGGAGGAGAGAGGGACCAGGACGAGGTCGCTCAGGCAGAGATCCCTCCCCTGATACCCGAAGTGGAGCAAATCTACCAGGTCAACCAGATCTTGGATTCCCGGCGCCGGGGTGGGATGATTCAATATCTCATTGACTGGGAGGGTTTTGGTCCTTAGGAGAGGTCTTGGGTGAGCTCCAGAGATATCTTGGACCCCGCTCTCACTGCTAACTTTCACCAAGAACACCCCAAGAAACCTGCTTCCCGTCCTCGTGGAAGACCCCGGTGCCGAGGAGTGGGTCACGTCAGGAGCCGCTCGCAGGGGGAGGGCTCTTTCACCAAAAGCACCTCTGTGGCTCTCTCTGAACAGCAGCAGTGGGAACCTTCGCCCGGAATATTAGTTCCTACCCAGACCCTTTTGCCCCACGCATCTCGGCTGATTCGCCACAGGTGTTCATTGTTATCTAGCCTTTATAAGGCACTAACTGAGCGCTACTCTTTGCAAAGTCTTATCAGCCCTAATGGTGATATTTCTGAGCGTTCCTTCCGTGTTTGATACTCTGTGTATGACCCTGGACTGTCTTTCTCCGTGTATGATTACTGCCGCCTGCCCTTCTGACTTAAGCCTGTTTTATGACCATTCTGTTGGATTCTCTGTGACATATCTGTTTGCTGTGGATTATACCTTGTGCCTGTTATCGTTGACGAATAAAGCTCTGCAAATGGATCCCACTGAGTCTGATGCCGCGTTACAAATATAACAATAAAGAAAATAATATAAATAACAATAATAATAATAATAATAATAATAATATAATTGAATTATATATTTTTTTATTCTATTATGTAATACAATGTTAATACATAAAAGAATAGGAAATAATATTATTTAGCATTTGTATTAATATTAATAATAACAACAAAAATAATTGATTAAATTATATAATTATATAATAATATAGTAATAAAATTATAATTGTTATTACAATTGTGTAGCCATTTATATTAATTAGTAGTAGTATTAGTAGTTTAAAAGGATATTGACAAAATTAATAATATTAAAATAATTTTAATTATATAGCATTAAAACCATTAAAATTGTTCATTCTTTTAAATGCCAATGTAAGCTCTGCATCTATATAGCCTTAACCTGGATGTTTGAGTTTTAATTGACATTAACTACAAATTGATGAGAAAAACAACATTCTCTTTCAAGGAGGGTTAAAAAGCTGGTCTTAGATCCAAACAAATCAAACTTTTTGCACAATGTTTCAGCGATGAGCAAGGACTCAAAACATTGACATCTGTCCCACATTAAAGCTTGCAAAAAAACAGTGACAGGCTCAAAGAAAAGCCAGCTCCATGCCGAACACAGACAACAGACTGGAGACACGCAGCCAGAGCTGTAACTGAAACACGGAGGGCCAATGCTTGGAAAACACAGCTGACCCCGAAACTTGGAAATCAGTGGAAAATGTCAGAGGTCTGCGGTTGTTTGCTTCTGAGTGAATGCTAATAGTAATGTTTTTTGGTTTTATTTTAGGGACAATAAATTAGTTAAATTAGTTAAATAAATTAGTTAAAAATGCGAAACAGTCATTTATAGCATCTGATACAGAACGAGAAAACTTCTGATAATTTTATCTTAGTGGTGAATACTGCCTTTTTATAGCCTGCTGTATGTAATCTGTGAATTAAAAAAAACACATTCATTATTTATACAGTAGGTGGTGTTAAAATCTGTATCCAATTTTCATATAACTACTAAAAACCAACTTTCCAAGTTTAGTCTAATTCAAATAGTCCAATAACTCAAAAAATGTCCTCTAGACTGTCGTGACAAGGATGATCAAATCTGCCAGACACGTTAGACTCATGTTAGACTCATGGCAGACTCATGGCAAACAATTTGATCACCTCATTTTTCATAATACCATGACTGCTCACAAAAAATGTTCAGTTGTACAGCTTTATTCAAGGACTTAATGTTAATAATAATAATTTGAATTCTTTGTCATGTCATATTCAATACTTTTACATTAAAAATAACATTTCGGGTGACAATAAATGTTTAAAATGTATAATCTAAAAATAAATACATCTAATTTTAACAACATTCACTACCATTCTTCTTTTTTTCAGCATTCAATTGTAAAGGTAAAGAAATTTATAATACAAAAGATTTATATTATAGCTTCCTGTCACTTTAAATAGTTTACACTGTACACTCTGAACAAAACTGAATTACCATCTTGTGAAAGACGGGTAGAAATTGAGGCACATTGGCTAAACATCACATTCAAGCACTTCCTTTGGTTTATCTGGAAAGATCTTAACCAATCAAATTCCAGCACAATGTCCTAAAAGGACCCTCATTAGGTAACCATAGAAACAACATAAAATCCTCCAACAAACTTCATTTGTGTGCTATTTGCTGCCAAATCTAGTGATCAATATCATAGGCATAGTTTTGGGTGGGTGGGTGGTTTGCCACCTTGATGTTAATGTGTAGTATAAAGCTATAAGCGCTTGAGAAGTCTTGTGGTATGACTGAAGAACAGTGTGTTCCTTCCAAAGATCAAATGAAACCGACTCTGCTGATCAATACATATGAAAACATGTACTGCATGAGATTCAATAATGACCATTAAAGGGAGAGCTCACCCAAAAATGAACTTTCTGTCATCATTTATTCACCCTCATGCCTACACGTATGACCTGAAACTAGAATCAGCAATAGACAAGACAGACCAGGTTACTTCTGGTTTGAAACAAACAAAAACAAAAACATTAAAAAATAAATAAATAAATAATAAATAGTTTTGTGCTCTTTATTGTGTTCTATCAGAGTGTGTAATATCAGATTCTTTCAATTTTTAGTACTATATCTTTATTTTTGCTTTTATAGTTATTGTCATTTATGTGAACAGGCCTTTAGGCATTTATTCATAAACAAACATTATTCAACACACATCAGTTTTTGCAAATAGAAGCCCTTCATGTTTGAGAACCCATGAGGTTCATTCTTGTTTTCCGCAGCACATTTGAGCTTTTGTAAGAACCAATGAGGTTTGTTCTTGTGCGTTAAAGGGTTAGTTCACTCCAAAATGAAAATTCTGTCATTAATTACTCCAAATTAGTAAGACCTTCATCCAACTTCAGAACACAGATTGTTATTTTTGATGGAATCAGAGAGCTATCTGACCCTCCATAGACAGCAATACAACTGAAATGATCCCAGATCCAGAAACGTAGTAAATACATTGGCATAACCAACCCAGTCTCACAGCAATTCATATGAATTTGTACGAAGGACCTACACCTAACCCCGCCCCTAAACCTACCCATCACTGGGGTTTAGACAAATCGTACAAAATCATATGAATTTGTACGAATTAGCATGATTTTGCCACCTCGTACGAATTGGTCGTGAGACTGTGTTGGTTTAACAGGATGTGACATCAGTGGATCAACTTCAGTTTTGCAATGTTACGAGAATACTTTTTTTTCACGTAAAGAAAACTAAAATAACAATTTACTCAACCATTTTTTCTTTGCACAAAAAAAAAAAAAAATTCTCGTAGCGTCGCAAAACTGAAGTTGAGCTACTGATGTCACATCCTGTTTTACCAATGTATTTACTACGTTTCTGGATCTGGGATTATTTCAATTGCGCTGCTGTCTATGGAGGGTCAGATAGCTCTCCGATTTCATCCAAAAAATCTTAATTATTGTTTCAAAGATGAACGAAGGTCTTGCGGGGTTGGCACGACATGAGGGTGAGTAATTAATGACAACATTTTTTGGGGGGGGTGAACTAACTCTTTAAACTAATACGGTTGAGCTTCTGTTTATGTTTGCTGATCAATGTAAATAGGTGAAGAAAAGCCTAAATTAAAGGGATATTTCAACTAAAAATGAAAATGACCCTATGATTTACTCACCCTTAAGAAAAAATACCTTCATTTGTGTTTCGAAGATAAACAAAATCTAATGGGTTTAGAATGACATGAGAGTGAGACAGAGATGAATTCTCACTGTAAGGAGGATGGGCAGAAAAAAAATGACATGGTGATGAGTCCAAAAAGATGAATTAATGGTAGGTGAGCTTGAAGACCACCGCTGGGCCTCTTATCTGTCATAACGAAGAAATGGAAGGGGCTCATGGTGAAGATGGGACATTTAAGCACTCGGAGGAAAGGCGTCGCACCACTGGAAGCCCCTTAAAGCCTCAGCTGTTGTTTGTGGTCGTCAAGGCTACCTAAACCCTTGTATTTCACATCTAATTTCATGGTTGCTGTGGAGAGCAAGTCTGCCTGGCTCACCCTTGACAACGGCTAATCCCTGAAAGTTCAGGTGGCCCTCCTTACCAAGACAACAGCATACCAGAGCCATCATGAGAAAGGCAGCGTCCTCAACACTGATAATTAAAAATAAGACCTTTTCATCTGCCTAACATTTATTAGCATCACTGACAAATGCCATTTGTGACCCTAGAGATGCTCATTACAATATTGCAGCTATAGTTCAATTCAGGTAGTTGTTCAGCGGTATTTCCAGACACTTACTATAAATGTACTGTTTACATATATCCACATTTTAAAATATTGTATGGAGGAAAAAGCAAACATTTCTGTATGTATATACAATTATATAGTAATATATTATCTCCAGACTTCAGTGTCACATGATCCTCCCAAAGTCATTCTAATTTATTGATCAAGAAACAAGGATTCACTTTTTTTTAACATTATGAAAATCTTTATTGTCATTGATAATTCCTAACTAAAAGTATTATTAATTTCTTTTTAAGAAATACTTTTTGAATTAGCTTGTTCCTTTTAAATAAATCAAAGCTAAGTTAGTTTTGGCTTCTCATTCCTCCTAGAATTGTTTTCTGTTTGCTTTATGTCTGAAGCGACTATTTGAGACCAGTAAATCACATATAAAGCGAGTCAGTCATGTTTTCCACACGCCTTTGCATGAACTGTGGTCAGGTGCAATAGCGTTGTCGTAATCCGAGGAAAAAGAAAGGATGCTAACGAGCGTAACACATCTGCTAACACTTAGCGAGATTTTGAACTCTGCCACGTCAGTATAATAACCAGCAGGCCCAAACACTGGACTCTCCATCCATCTACTGCTGTGAGATGAAAGACCTGGGAGAGCACAGCCAAAACAGAAGACGTACAAGTCTGCAAAAAGAAATGAAAGCATCTTGACCATTTATAAAGAGAGTGGATTTAGGTTGGCTCCAACAATCATGAAAATTACAACAGCACTGAGAATCATTTGGAAAGTTTAATTGCAGTCCATTTTGAGTTAAACAAGTGATTTCCCATGAGACCTTTGTGTTCATCATATACTTTGCTAGATACGATGTCTGATTTTCTGTTTAACCTTCATGATTATTATGCTGCTGTCAGGGCAGTTTAATTGTGTGTAATTGGCTTATTATATGCTATTAGTGTCCCAATTCACATGGTGCTGTGGGTCAGATCAGAGCGATAAGCTGGGGGTCCATTGGATTTTATGATTTAACCAACTTGACCTGCTGGTTTAAAGCAGGTAAAGAGTCACCTTTCCATTGGCAGAGTACTCTATTTCAATTGTGCAGGCATATCACTGCCGAAACGAGAGAAGAATAACATAGAAAGCGGCTTAGAAAACGTTAGGCTACAGTTCATTTTCAATGCTGTGAAACTGCCACGGATGAGTAAAAAAGAAAAGTAAGTACGTCTGATAGGACAGCAGAAAGCACTGCCTAGGCTGGTGTAAACTGAAGTGAAACTTTTATTTATTTTTTTCATAATGTCAATTAAAACATTTCAGTGTTTTTTTATTATTATTATTTTGATTATTAGAATTTACAGCTCATGAAAGTCAAAATCCAGTTTCTCAGAATATTAAAACATTTCCTAAGATTAATTTAAAAAAAAGGTATTTGCAAAGCAGAAAAGTTTAAGTTCTTTAAAGTCTGTTCATTTATGCACTCAATACTTGGTTGGAGCTCCTTTAGTACAAACTCCAGCATCAGTGAGGACAGGCATGGAAGTGATCACAGCTGAGACACTATTGAGCCTTCAGCCTTTAGACTACCTCATCTTTCTCTTGAAAATATACCATAGATTCCATATGGGATTCAGGTCAGGCATGTTGCCTAGCCAATCAAGCAGTAATATCATGGTCAGCAAACCACTTTTACTGAGGACAGGTGCTAAAGTCCTGATGGAGAAGGAAATCAGCATCTCCATAAAGCTTGTTAGCAGATGGAAGCATAAAGTGCTCCAAAATCACCTGATAGAAGGCCGTATTGACTTTGGACTTGATAAAACACAATGGATCAACACAAGCAGATGTCACAGCACCGCAAATCATCACTAACTGTGGAAACTTCCCTGCACTTCTCAAGTCTCCCTCCAGACGAGACAGTCTTCCTCCATTTCCATACGAAATGCAAAATACTTTTATCTGAAAAGAGGACCACTGAACAGCAGTTTGTTTTCCCCTTAGTCCAGTTTTGTAACACTTTATTTTAAGGTGTCCATAATACAGAGTAATTACCTAGTCATTGTACTTACATAAAACAAAATGTACTTACCACGTACCTAAGTTATGGAACAGTTTGTACTTCATTTGTAATTATGTAGATGTAATAGGTTGCTACTGTTACACATTTGTAACAGACCGAGTCTGTTACACAGCTACTTATGTAACCAAAAGATTTGTCACTTGTGTTGCAGACTTAATTCTAACACCATAACATTATAACATACCGTAACATATAACATTAATATAACAATTGTAAATTCAAGTATAATGCACAAGCTACTCAAAATAAAGTGTATCAAGATCCTACTTAAATGCAAGTAGCTGAGTGACAAACTCCGTCTGAAGCATCTGTATTGTCTGTACACAGACTTTTTTCCACTTTATTGATTTTGTGTTAAAATACATCATATATTAACAGGTGTGCATCTAGCAATGCATGACAAATGGAAAAAATACCTTTATATGTTTGTGTTTGTTTTAATTTGTTTTGGGGAGTAAAAAAAATTTATTTAGTCTATTACAGTCTGACATGATCATTTTGCACAAATTTACTAAAAGGTAATTAATATATTGATATTAATATTAATAAATTAACATTTTATTATAATGCAAAATCACATGAAGGGACATTAATTACATTTAAGTGTTGCTTAGTCATACTTGAGGTCTATTTTGTGTTCTCAGCTGTGTGGTTCATCTGTTCTCAGATGTGTGCTTGTGGCCTGCTGTGGTCTGTTCACATGGCACCACCTTGTGGATAATATCTCATTAAGCTTCGTAAGGAAAAGAAAACAACAAGCCACTTGTGAAAGTGTCACAAAACACCATAAAACATTTAAGTGAATTAAAGTGGCCTGGCCAGCATACTGTATTCTGTAATTCCACAAGGACCAGAGAGAGAAAAAACAAAAAACAAAAAAACCTTTCTTACACATTAAAAGAAATTACAACAGGTCATGAAGCAGAAAGAATTTATTAATCAACCATAGATAGGAAAATACATTAGTGTAAAGGAACCTCTATGTACAGATCTCTAGAACTAAGAATACAGAGAACAGACAGAAAATAGTTGTTTACCATTCTTTTCAAGAGATTTTTTATTTTTTTTTTTTAAGAGCTGCCTTTTTTGGATTTTATTAAACATTCATTGAATATCGCAAAAACTTTTCTTTTTATTATGGATGTATATGCATCTCTGCTGGCTTTATCTTGAATGGTAAACAAGAGCTGATCCCATGTTGATCCCATGGTATGTACAGTGTTAGTCACAGAGAAACTACTAAAAAAGGTCATTGGCCTCTACGAAACAACTGTTCTGAGGTAAAAATCAAAAAGGTTCAGCTAATCTAACAATTTTATTGCAGCAGATTTTCAGTGTTAAAAAACCAAGGCTGGAAAAGTTTGTTATAATACAAAGGGTAAAGCAGAAAGCAAGCAAGAAGTACTGAAAAAGATGGAAGGACAGTAAATAAAGACTTGTTCCATTATGTTCCAAATGTTTAGGTCTGAGAACGATGAATCCGAAAACAATCTCGCTTCCATTACCAATATTACTTTCTAGCACTTTTAGCATCAATCTTTTCACGGATTGAAACACACAGATATCAAGTCATATACTTTACCATACAATTTAATTTATGCAAGACACCTTTTTCATAAAACAAGTTTACCAAAGAAGCAATGGCTTATAGCAGTTAATTTGGTTTAAAATAAGTCAGACTAACTGGCAATAAGTCAGACTAACTGAAATAAACCTGGCTTATTTGGTAAACTTGTTTTATGAAACAGGCCCCTGGTGTCAAACAGCTCTCCATCACGACAATAAACTTCACAAAAACTAGTCTACTAACAAGCAGGAGGCTCTACATATTTAACATTATCGATCTGTGAGCACCAACTTCGCATCTTTCAGTCAGAGAAGCAAATATGTTCTAGGACCAATAATCAATGTTAAAAGTTGTGAAACGGATCATTAAACAAAAATAGACACCCATGACGCAGGAGATTTCATTACACACACACACACACACACACACACACACACACAACTCATTTGTTTTGTAGAAAGGAAATATGCAATACACATTTTATTCACACTTTGCAAAAAAAAAAAAAAAAAATCTAAATCTCATTTCTACTATAATACCATAAACAATTCATGGTCACTTAAGACAAAACAAAACGCTAAAGAATATTGTGAAGAGGCCCCGAATAACAAAAGACTGCTCTGGTTCTTACTGCTAAAACATAGCAAGACATAAAAGCGATACTGCTGCATATTTAAAAGAAACCAATTTGTGACATGTTGAACGTGTGATGTCCTCAGTTTAGTGAACCAAAATACATTAAGTGCCAAACACCTAACTACAAATAGACCACTGCCAGACATCATTTACAAGTCTTAGAGATGATAATTTGGTCCAAAGGCTCCAAACTAAACGTTATGGAGATATTTTCAAAAATGTAAATCCCACACAGAAATACCAGATGAGGAAAATTGGCCTCAGAAGAAAACATCAAACTGGCACTACACAGGAAAGATTATGGCCATATAATATGAATCTGAAAATTAAAGTATTCCAGATTAAACACAATATGAACTTTAAAACGTTTGGTGTTGTTGCAATAAATGTTGAAAAAAGAAAAAATGCAGATAACTAAGGATCAAAACATTCTAAATACCTGATTTCTCAAGACTCTTCGATCTTAGAAACAAAGATACACTGGTAGCATAATGCAGTTTAAAAAGAAACTACTGAACTTCCACCATTTTTTTTTTTCTTTTTTAAGTGGTTGGGGAGTTGCTCAGCAAAGAGTTTGCAAAACAGATACACAGTTGCACGATATATAGGAATGGCAGGAGTGTTACTGACTCTGCGTTAAACAGACAGATGGCATGTTACGGAGCTTCGCGACTCCCCTCCCTTATATATATGACAGAAAACTTGAGATTAATGATTGGATGGACAAGAAAAGAATGCAGTTTGAGATTTACAAAAAATAAATTACTAGAGTAAAAAAAGAGTGCAAAATGAGCGATGAGTGCAAAAGTATGGCAGCGAGAACCAGGAACAACCTCTTTGTCTTTTATACAAGCTGGTAAGTTTTGCTTAATTTTGATAAAAATGTAGTTTGCAATACAATCTTTTTAATTTTCTGAATTTGGATCATAATTTATTTTTAGTACAAAAAGAAAAACAAAATTTTTTTTTTTAAAAAAAGTATTCTTGCATGTGGCTCATATACAATCAGGTCAAGCCTAAATCTGTTTATATATATATATATATTTGATTAAATTTTGTACAAAGACTTGGGGGAACCCCTCTGATACAATATAGAAGGTGGTGGCAGCTAGGTCAGAACATTACTAGCCTTAAGAACAGTGCTACAGATCTTTCCAGGATGTGTGTGTGTGTATACTTGTAATGAGAGGATGAAAAGGTATGGGAAATCCTTTTCCACCCAATAAGTGAGAAATCGCTGGTTAAAAGACTCCCTGGTTAGTCTTATATAAAACCTCCCTTTCTAATAAAAACCTTCTGTTTATAACCACAGTGAGATCAAGCGCTGATTAAATTATTCACATAGCCTGTCATACAAAGAAACAAAGAGAGCCTGCCTCCATAGAACGGGTTAAAACAATAGTGTGCAAAAAGCAGTGTCGCTGAATCAGGACATCTAAAATAATTTGGTTTACATTTAGCACGATTAAGCTCACACCTTTCCAACTCCCACCTAAAGGGGAGAGAGAGAGAAAGACAATTAAGTGCTTTTTAGGTTGTCTAAGCTTGTTAAAAACATTGTGTAACAGTGCCCTCGCTTAGAATGTCTAAAACTTTCCGAATATTGCACCATTGATGGAAGAATAAAAACATCAGGAGATGGAGCACCGATGTAAAGCGAGTTCCAGCACCGCACAAGTGAAAAAGCTCTCGGGGTTCCACTCTCCTTCCCGGTTTGGGACTGGTTTTACTTCATGAATTTGGTCTGTAAAACACAGTGGTCACTCATCCAAAGGTGAACTGTATAAGTGCGTATGAAATGAAATTCAACAGCAATTCCAAGTGGGAAAAAATAACTTCAAAGTACATGTTTAAATTGAGGCTGAAATTATAAAAAGGAAGAAAGATTAATGCTTATTTGCAAGATCAGAATCGCAATAATGGCTGGTTTTTAAGTGTTAAGTTCTGACCATAAAAAGAATTAAAACAGTCTGCAATTCCTTTGAATGTGTGACCAAGTGAGTTACCCTCCTCTTACAGTTTGGACACATTTCATGCACACAAGCTAAGCCCAACAATTAAAAAAAGGATGATAATATTTTAGCCTATGGGAGGGAATGATTAAACAAAAATAAAAAGAGATCTACAGCTTAAATAGAAAAAAAAACTCCCTGATAAACAGGAATATGTTGGACCCTAAAAATCAAGATAGCAGAAAGAAAAAAAACTAATATTATATTATATATATATATATATATAAATAAATATAAAAGTTCGGGTTTTTTTCTTTCTACTATCTTTATTTGTAGGTATGTTATATATAAATTACCTAGAGGTTTTATCGTTTTAAGAAAACTAATAAGAACTGTGACTCTGCAGCGCCATCTGTGGCCAGAAGGGCTCACTACCTGTGTCCAGCTAAGTGGACTCCATTGAGAAGGGGAGAATAAGGCAGGACCAACTCCAGTTGTGCAAACAGGGAGAAGTGATCTGAGGGGATGTGAGGGTGTGGGCAACCAATGATATTGTTCTCAAGGAGCCAGTTTGTGTCCAAAGTCCCGAGGACACCCAGCACGTTCAGTTGTGGTCTGGAGTAGAAGATGTAGTCAATGACACCCTAAATTGGGTTTAAAAAGTAGTTGTGAGCATACCACAATGAATTACACAAGACCTGTTTTCTTTCTTTCTGCCATTCATCTGTACATGGCAGAACAAGAAGAAAAAAAAAAAAAAGACCAAAAAAAAAAAAAAGTGACTTGCTTGCAATTTCAAGTAATTTTTCTGTTTTAACTATGAGTGCAATACTTGACCTATTGAGAAACAAAAGAGGTACTATTGATAATGTATAAATAATCTTTGTAAATTTATCTTGGTACCACAGTATTTGGCATGGCTAGTTGTAAACTCTAAACAATAAGTGTCTATTTGAGCTCAATGTACTTACTCTGAAGTCGAAAGTGTAATTGGTGTAAGGCATGAGCACGTTCTCGTAGGCACTCTTCAACTTGAATCCATGCGTGATCCTCCCATTAGACGTGCCGTTTTTGCCATTGCAATTGAAGTTGGTCAGGCTGTCCCTGTAGAGAAGCTCCCTGAAGTCTTTGTGTGTGCAGTCCACCCCACCTGTGCTCAGGTACTCCACTACACCTAAGATTAGATTTAGAACTCATTAAACATGTCTGGACCACATAGCTGTATCTACTGCAGATGACAATACTACCAAAAAGATGTATCTGTTGTATATCTGTGCCTTTAAGAAGGCTTACCCGAGTCAGGAAGTGAGTTGAGGTCAGCACAAAGCACCAAAGGGATGCTGTTGGTTTCTCCAGACACGGAGGAGAGCTTCAGACTGCGGGAGGCTTTGTCTATCATATTCTTGACCTCTGACAGAAACATCATAGTCTGTACCAGCTTCACATCAGAATATTCTGGATCCCAGTGCATGTGGGCATTAGCCACTAGTAGGAGCTGCTTTTCCATAGCATGGACAGATTTACCTGCTGTAGAAAGATAGAAAATAAAATAGTTTAAATGTCTTTATAAAACAAGACATTAAAGACAAAATCTGACTGGATGAGCATAATGTAGCCTTCATTTAGAGTAGTGAAATACTGCATATTGCATTTATTTTAACAAAATAGTAATATTCTGAAATATTACAATTATTTTTATGCAACTTATTTCTGTGATGGCAAAGATGAATTCAGATTTTAGAAAGCAGTACATAAAAATAACATTACAATAGAAAAAATTACAATTAAATTGTGCAGATACTTACATGACAACTCCAATAATTCCTTTTTTAGCTCCAGCAACACAGCCACCCCAATGTTGTCCTTGGTCATGACCCGATTCAACATAGGCTCTGAGCCCTCTGAATTGGCCATAGCCAGCTGGTTAAACTCTACTGTGTGTTTCTGCACCATGCTGAACCTAACAGCAAAAAAATAAATAAATAAAATTAAAAAACGGTTCCATTGTTGTTTTTTCAAAACAACATTGAAATAAACCTCTCAGACAGAGTCTGACACCACACTTCTCAACCCTTGAGTTTTACTTCACTCACTTTTCAGTCTTGTAGAATATTGCACATCCATCTACATGTTTCCTGTCCGATTCAGACATGGTTCTGGCCCGGGATTTTGGACTGAAGAATCCATCATATCCCTGTTTACTCAGCTCCACAAGGAAGTAGTTGTAATACTGCTCTGTCTCCACTTCCTGTGCATGAGACAGCAGACTAAGTGACTCAAACAATGCTGTAGGGGATTACACGCATTGACTACTCAGGGCTACCTGTTGTGCATTACTGAACTAAAAAAAAGTGACCTTTAAAAGGAACAACACAAGGAGCGCACTTCATCTGTTAGGACTGTCATACTCAAATACATCAAAAAGGTTATCAGTGGCTTCTTATGGAAAACAAACATGAGTATTTTAAAATACATATAAAATTTAATTAAATGTATTACAGTTATGATAATATTTGAAAGCACTTTAAAGACTGACATGCATTGATGGCAAGTCTGAGATGTTGCTGTAAGTGGTTACTGCACATTTTGCTGTAAAATAAAAATTACACTACAACATTTAGGCTTGCAGAAGTTCTTTTGTTTGTTTGTTTGTTTTTACCTGTAAGCTGATAATATCTGCATTGCAGCTAAGGATTTCCTGCATAATGGACTTTTTCCTGTAGCTCCAGTTAAGGGCCCAGGATGGGCAGTAGCCGTAGAGCTGACGTGTGGCATACTTATCACACAGCACGTTGTAGCACATTACAGTTAACAGGGCTGGTGAAGCAAAGAGGAAAGAGGAGAATCAGGCAAAGTGTCCCTAGATTTTGAATTATGTTGCAGTATTCTCAAAGAAAAAAATACCTGTTGGTCTTGTTCTTTCGGGCTCCTGCAGTACAATCCAGGACCTGGACGGAGGTGGCTCGGTTTGGACTTAGAAGACAAGACATAAGTATTTAGGGTTAATCATTGAATAGTCAAATGACACAGTCTTTGGGACATTTTGCATTAAGTCAACAAAACAATCTTCAACAACATACTAAGAATATTTCATCAGTACTAACAGTGAATATTATTACCCTTAGACAACAGTCCAGGACACTATAGAAAAAAAACAGACATTGACAGATCCTAAAAAGTTACTGTAATTGGCCTGTAACACCTACTGCGCTTGATAGCACCGTTAAGATTGTCCAAAAGGTAGTTCAGGAGTCGCCGGGTACCATCTGGCTCCTGGTAGAGGCTCATAATTTCTTGAGTGAGTGGATTGCCTGTAGAGACAGACCGAAAAAATCTGTACGAAATTCTTTACAGACTGAGGATCTCAATCACCAGAACACTGACCACTCACCTTTTAACCCCAGTGTTTGTAACTGAAACAATTTCCCCAATTCAAACGGCAGAACACGCAACTGGTTGTTATTTAAAAGCAGTTCCCTGTTGGAAACCATGAAATAAATGTTATTAACAATACACCAATCAGCTGTGTGCTAGACGCTTAAGGGAAAAAAAAAAAAAAACACTTAAAATTACCAGTGTATTATCACAATTTTAATGTAATTCATGATGACTAAATAGGAAGCTTTTTAGAACAAAATTGGGGTTTTCTTATTGGTAAAATTGGTAAAACATGGTATTTTTTAACAGCATTTGTTAATCTTTACTAAAATAAGTTATTACATAAACAATTATTTATATTTGGTACATTTTACATTCAAAACATTTAATTTTTAAAAAGGCATTAGCAAATTGTTGAAATTAAAATTAATAAATGCTGTGAAAACACTTAATATTTACTTTCTTTCCAAAATAAAAGTCTAAATGTATATTTTAAAAAGTAGTGTGTTTCAATCTGCTGTAAAACTTCAAAAACATAATACAAAATAGAATACTGCAAGACACAATAATAGACCCTTTTAACAAGACTGTGATGTCATCCACGGTCATCCGCATTGTAAATCCTTAAAAGTTTTCCTTATTTGTTTACGCTAATGTGAGGGTGTTTCTGATAAAGGTGATACTATGAGAGGTAAATTTGACATTGTTTGCTCTTCTGACTGCCGGTCTCTCTCTATTTTTTTCCATTTATTGGAAGTCATGAAAACACTATCGTGGAGTTTTTCTTTTGCTATTTGAGCAAATTGGAATGCAAAAAAAATAATTCTGGTACTCTCCCATTCACTGCTTTTCAAGTTGCTAAAATTGTTCAATAATTTCATGATGATTGAACAAACAAAGCAATTTCTAGGTCATAATGGTTAAAACAGTTTATTGACATTTGAAACATTGAGATAAGGCCTTTAAATCACACCTTTAAAATTCCCTAAAATTTTCATGATGCCGTGATAGCTCACCTGAGAGACACCATGTTGCCAAGCTCTGCTGGCAGACTCCTGATCTTATTGGACGACAGGTCCAAGAACTCAAGGTTGTGCAGCTTGGCAATTTCAGGTGGGATGCGTGACAGGGAGTTGTCACTGAGGTGCAGAGCAGTGAGGTGCGTGAGCGACCAAAGGCCTGAGCTGAGACTCCGAACATTTCCTGAGAAACAAACAAATATTAATAAAAATCTCTCTTTCTTTCTTTAATATGTTTCACTTTCATTGCAGCACTGATCTCAAGGTGAGATTTCTATCAGAGGGTTTACTTTGAGACATACCAGTTATTTCAAGCCCATCCCAGATGGATTTTTTCCCACTG
This sequence comes from Enteromius mattozi, assembly GCA_032359235.1. NCBI lineage: Eukaryota > Metazoa > Chordata > Actinopteri > Cypriniformes > Cyprinidae > Enteromius > Enteromius mattozi. The sequence goes on along the minus strand of JAUMHE010000063.1, from coordinate 9,111,064 downwards.
TTTGCCTCCTCACTGGACATGATAGTGTACATCCGCCTGGAATCAGGCGGGTCATATTTCTCTTTGGGCATTCCTAGACCACTGTGGGGGACAAATAACAAGACAAATGTCTGCATGTCATAATTTTGCCTGTTTACAAACCAAACAAGACCACAACTTACACCTGTTTAATTTTTTGAGAGATGTAATTATATATATAATTTATATATATATTTAAACAAATGTGAATATGCAAATACTAGGCCTATATAGCATCTTCTGGATGTTGAGTAATTTCCCCTTAAAGATGAAAAAAGTACTATAAATCTATGAATCACTCTAATACGCTAACATTTATTATTATTATTATTTTTATATCAATGTTTTTACAAATAAATACTTTACTGAGAACTATGATACATTACCACATAAAAGTTTAAAATATAAAAATTATCACAAATGTGTTAATTCAAACAAAACATAATTAACATAAAAGTAATAAACAGGCAGCTAAATGACCTCGTTAACCGGAATTCTCAAAACAAACGTAACATGATAACTAGCTCCTTACAAGACCAAAACACACCTGTTACACACATTTTAACGCTAATTTAAAAAGAAACAAGTCTAATAAATGTTTCACCTTCAGATGTATACGATATTGTGCATATCAAATGAAACAAAGTAGAAATACAACAAAGCGCGCATGCTAACAAACAACTAGCTCTGTGCTATGCTAATGACCCAATTAAACGTATCAAAATTATAAAACGTGGCCCCCACAGTGACATAACATGAAATATCATGTAAGTCATATACTATTCAAAAAGTGATAAGCATCCAATGCACCTGTTTATTAAAGAGTTAAAATTCTCCCACAGCTAACCTGACTTGCTATCATCATTAGCCATAGGCTACTGAAGGTGCAGCCATCTGAACTATTTAAAGTTCATCTTAATTAACACGTGCATATGGGTTATATAAACTGATAATTAGGAAACACTGTGCACACGTTTTAAAATTAATAACGATTTGATATGATATTCTCTGCATATGAACAAAGAGAGGCTAACTAGTATAGCTATGGCTAACTTGGAAACAAACCCAAACGGCGACTCTCATTAGCAACAAATCTTCAGAAATGACGTTTCAGAATTACCTTCAATAGCATAACAACTCCTGAAGTCAGCTGTGTGTCTCACTTCGGCGTTAATTCATTCGTTCGTGTCGGCTGTGCAGCTAGGAGAAGCAGCGCAGCATCATGGCGGAGGGTTTTTGTGCAGTTGTTGTGCTGCTCTCCAAAACAAGGGTCCATGTGCCCATATCAAGCTGTTCATGTCTCAACCCCTGGTGAGCCGACTACACAGACTACACACCTGTGGTGCTCAGAAATGCTGTCTAGGTATGCAGCTCTTTGGGATTTGAGACACAGTCATTCTAATCCTTTCAATTCACTTAACTTTGTTTAATAATTGTTTGGAAACAACATGTTCTGAACCAAACTGATGCAGCATGTGATTTTTATAAAATGATAAAATATTTGTTTTTATATAAGAGATAATTCGTACTGAGTGTGCGAGAAATATTAAATAAATTGGAATAAAATATTTTGCCATTAATTTAATAATTTACAATAAGTGAATAAATTATATAATATAATTTAAATAAAATCCCAATTTTATTACTGTTAAGGGATTAAATCATTTATACCCAGAATTCGGACAAACTGTACAGAAAACCATATGAAGCTTTCATAAATTTATTCCTAAATATAAATGAAAAGAAAAATGTCTAAGAAAAATCCCACGCACTGATATAGTTTTAAAGCAATTTTTAAAATTCAATTCCCATTGAAGGCTGCATGACTGAAATTTTGTATTATAATATAATTTGCAGGCTATATCAGTGTCTGGAATTCTATTTTTGTTAAGACTATTATTTTGCTGTGATACTATTATATTTATATTTTGCTACAAATCTAAATATGTTAAAACTGGGTGTTATGTAACAGTTATGTGCTCCTTTAAATGAAATTGTAAATGATAGATTTCCATGAGGAGAGTATAATACTACTACTACCAATATTAACAACTGCTCTAAATTCATTTGCGTAGTAAACAGACACACAAACCTTTGTATAAAAAATAAATTTATTTAAAAAAAAACTGTCAAAACAAAGCTATTATAAAAGCTTTAATGACTTGAAGTAACACTGGGCATGTCTGTTAAGTGTTCTTGTAGTTGGGATAGTAACTCCTGCATTTCCGCGGGAAGAGCATGGCCGATGTCTTTCTCTGCACGTAACAAGAAAGCGTGTGCTGCCTCTTGCACTGCTGAGCGTTTCACCTGATCTTCCTTTGTCCAGATCAGAGCAACTCTTTTATCAAAACGCTTTGTGATGGGGCGGCGTAGACGACCTAGAGAACAAAGGTTGTACGTAAGGTCAATTAAAAACTTTGAATACTTGTCTTCTTTATGTCTTCTATGTTGCTACCTGTCACAACTTCCTCATAACTGAGCATCAGCATCCACAAAAGCTGAAGGAGCTCATCCCATTTTCTCCACTTCTCTTCTTCATCCTGGCACATCATGCAGGAAGAGAAAATGAGTTCAGCTGTTATGTAGAATGAGAAAGCAAAATGCTAATTTGTAATAAAATAGTGCAGTGACTCTTTACAGAGGGTTTTAAGGCTAGTGTGCCGCTCTTGAGGTCATGTAGCAGCAGGTTTAGAGACATGGGCTGAGAAGAACAAGTCTTATGCAGCAACAGCTTCAACAGCTCACATTTCAGCAGCTTGCTATCCAGAGTCCTCAACAATAAAAGTCTACCACATACAATGAGAAAAAAACAGAATTATGAATGTACATAAATGCACTGCTACAATACAAATCTTCTTTATTTAGAGAACATTCAATAAAACTCTAGGGATTACAATATGCAAAACAGTAAAAGCACTGATCGTAATTTTTATCTTTTTTTTTTTTTTTTACCTTAACTGCCTGCAAGAACAACTTTCTTTAAGACGTTTTAAGAGTTCCTCTGAAATTTTTTCTGAATTGTAGGTGGGGTTCTTGTCCACCTCCAGGGCCAATGTTAACATCCTCTGAAGAGATAATATAATCCTGTAACAAAGGAATCAAACATCTATTTAGCAAAGAAAGAAAGAACAATCCAAACTGTTTTTCAGACTGTTGATATATATCACTGTTAAAAATGTTATACTACCGTTCAGTGTTTGAGGTTGTAAGATATTTTCACGGTTATCAAATCTGCATTCATTTTGTATTTCAAAAATACAGTAAAACAGTAAGAGTTCAAAATATTATTACAAACTCCTGTTTTCAATTTTAATATTACATCTATTATAATATAGCAGTTATTACTCAAAGCTTCAGTGTGATATGATCCTTCAGAAATCATTTGAATATGCTTATGTACAATATAAATGTGTTGTAAAATTAAAATTGTTAATGCATTTTTGCTAAATAACAGTATTAATTTCTTTAAAATAAAACCTTACTAACTCCAAACCTTTGAACAGTTGTATATAATAACAAAAAACCCCTCATATCACTATATTTACTTGAGATAGTTGTCCTCTTTCTTTGGATATTCCACATCTTTTGACTGGTTTACTGACTGGTCTGCAGCATTCATCAACCAACGTACTACATCCCTAAGTAGAAGAATCACAATAACAATTACTTATATGAAATGAAATAATTATTGAATAAATAATATTGTGCCAAATTAAATTTTTTGGCTTAATTAAAAAGAAAAAGCCAAAGCAATAGTGACTGCAACTCACTTGACTTGCTCAAATGTTTTTTCACATGAAAGCATCTTCTTTGCAACAGAGTGATGAAGACACTGACTCCCGAGTTTAAAATGAAAATCATCTTCTAAAACCTGCAAAACGTATTGCAGGAGCAGGTGCTGGACCTCCGTCCGCAACCTCATAGTGTCATCCTTAAGACAGGACCAATGAAGCGTGGAATGTTGAAAAAATAAAAGCATTACTTCATAATATTTAATATTACTTAAAATTACTTAAAGTTCCAAATGTATCTACCTGATCCTTCATAACTGACTTCAACAGTTCCCAATCCCATGGGACTGTCGAAGCATCCACAGGGTGGTATCTTAACGTACAAAACACATAACTTAAAATTATCATGAATAGTAAGTTCTTCACATATATCATGTTTCACAGCACATGCATAACTTACCAGGCTACATTTCTGATTTACACTTGACTTTTCCATGAAAATTGTTCATACTCCCATAACGGTTTTGAACCAAGTAGCTACAGCTGTGATTACACTCACCTCTGAGTCTTCATCAATAGATTATAGGCCTCTATGACAAAAACATCAGGGCTTTGTGGGTTTAAGAGAATCCCCCTGAGCAGATGTGCTGTAATATCCACCGGTGGGTAATACCGAGGCTGAATGAAGTCAAAGAGCAGCTGAAGAGTGCCTTCTGGATAATTCTCCTCAATGGTGCTGTAGACCAAGCTGAGGCTCTGACGGCATAGAGGCTCAGCAGGACCATAGTGTTCATCTTCCTCATCGTCATCCTGTAAAAACAAAACAAATGACTGACTGAAATCTATTTCACGAAGGATATTGTAGGATATTTACAAATATTACGGCATGATCAGGGTGAGACTTCTAAGGGATGTCGTAAACACAAAAGACTACATCAATGATGCTAAAATTGAGTAAATTTGAGTAACGATTTGAAGACAATCACATTATTAATATTTTGTCTATTAAACAGATACTCCACCTAAAAATTAAATTAACATGCCGTTTCAGATGTATATGACTTTTTCCCTTTAGATGAAAATGAAGATTTTTAGAAAAATAATAAAATATCTGTGAGTCCATTTGGGACCCCCAAAATTAACAATTGCAAAAACCATACAAAACTACCCCAGTTGAAAAATCAATCTCTTCTGAAATGAGAAAATAGGTTTGTGTAGGAACCAATTCTTTTTCTTCTGTTCACCTGAAGAACTAAAGTCATTTACATCTGGAACTGAATGAGTTAATAATGAGAGCATTTTGGGGTATCCCTTTAAATCAATCTATTTTGAAGTTGATGTGCATATCAAAACATCTTACCATCTGTGGAACCGCTCCACTCACGCACTGATTTAATTTTTTGTACTGAGTCAGACAAATATGTTGTCTATTTTCTGTGTTGCTTTCAGAAGGATCTGATTCCACATTATCATTGTCACTGTCATCGCTGCTTGTCTCCCAAACCCTGGGCGAAGGGCTTTCTAGAGATCCTGCATCTAAATCATTTCTCTTTTGCTCTGTTCTCTCTGGAAAGTTTGGCGAGGAGGGCTGCGAAATGAGGAAGCTACTTGGTGAGCTCAGCATAGACGGATCAGGGGATTGTGCTGCTGTGTCACTGGCAAGAATCTCTGTAGATGTGGGACTGCTGGGTTTACTGTGTCTAGACGAAAGTTCAGGGCTCCTGGGGGGCGATGCTTTACATGAGGTAGGTGTGGAGGGGGACAAATCCTCAGGATGATCCTGTGTATGTAGGTCCTCATTTTTGCTGATATTTATCGTTTCACCATCCTCTTTCAGTGAAAGTGCATTGGATACTGATGCAGTATGAGTAGCAGAGGGTAGCTCAGAGGTTTGAAATGACAGTTGACTGTTGTATGTAAACAGATGATTATTATCTTCAGACTTATTGGATGAATCAGAGAATATATAAGCATCTACCTCACTTGGACAGTAATATGGACTGTCAAGATTGTATGGAGAGAGAACACTGTCTTCCCATTTCTGTGATGAGTCAAGATTGTCTTCTTGGTCTGCTTCGTTGCTGCAGACAGCTGGTGGACTAAGCTGTGTGTCTGTAGTGTTCTGCGATACATCTGCAATAGAGTCCTTTAATACTTCAGATTCATATTTAAACGGATTTTTACTTTTATCATTGGACCTGCAATGTTCCAAAGACTTATCCCAGCTCAGCTGCTCAGACGGCAAGCTTGAATTACAATTTGTGTCCTGATGCAAATAATCTTCTGTTCTTTGGAGCACGTCTGTGAGAGTGTTCTCCCGACTAAGTGACTTAGAGGCAACAGACTGCACACGGCTTCCTACAAAACACCCTGAATTAGCCACATCTTTGCCAACGCTGGTCTGAGATTGTGATTCTTGAGCTTTTCCAAAAGATGCCGTGGTTACATGCACTTTCATGTCTCTGCTTCCTGCTGATAGCAAAGTCAGCGATGGTTTCTGCACGTCAACATCACCAGGATCATCTTCACTCAAATCTATAACTTCTAGGGAGGAGCATGTGTCTTTTCTTGAGCACCTTCGGCTTGGAGAGATGAAGTTGTGGCCTGTGATATTGATGAGGACCTGAGACAAACAAATAAAGAATAAAGTAGATGAAACCAAATGAAATAGTCATAGATTGATATTAATATTTCTATGGCTTTTGCCGCTATTGATAACTACAGAACAGGTGACTGATGGATACATAATGGATACCAAACAGACAAAAGATCAAAGTTAAATATAATAACACTGGTTACTAAGCCTCCTTGAAGGAGTTTTGCAACAATGCCCGACAGCGGTACATTATCCTAGGTATTATACCGCTTTGTATGCAAATAAAAACATGCATAGATATTAAACACCTATGAAACTTGGAATAATTGTATTAGCTTACTTGCACAGACCACGAAGGAGAAACATAGGTTTCCCGGCTGAGAGGGCAGTAAAACCACGACTGGCCAATCAGAATCGCTTATTCCAGAGCGCGAATAAAACGTAGCCTCAAAATAACTAACCAGCACTTGGTTGGTATTTATTTCTAACACATTGGAAAGCTTATAGGCTTTATGGTAGTATGTGACAATGTAACCTTTTAAAGTCGATTTATCGATTAACATAATAATTGAAAATGAAATCTAAAATAAAATATAACTGTTAGGCCTAATATGCAATAAAATATTTAAGTATTTTAATTATATTTATATATTTTTTATTTTTGCTCTTGAATGTTGTTGTGCTCTATAATGTGATAAAAAAAAAATCTCTTAAATATCTCGATGTAACGTCACCTGTGCGCGCGCTAACGTCTCCTGCAGGCAGCTATGGTTCGCGCGCCATGTATAAAAAGCAAAAACCACGTGCGGTTGGAAACAAGTGGAAGTTTACGTACACTTTAAACAAATATGCTTTTTGCATATGTAAACCACATAAAGATTCTCATGTTCTGCGTAAGTGTGCAAGCGGCTAAAACGTAAGAAAAACACTGCGAGTCTGATACGGAAAACAAACGTATTGAAAATAGTTAGGATAAACTTACAGGTTTGACTGGAAGCCATTGTGCTCGAATGAACGGAATTGCGTCTTCTTTCTTTTCATTATAACTGCTTATGACCTCTAAATCAGAGTCGTCGTCGTCGTCGCTGCCCGAGCTGACACAAATAATATCCTCCATAATCCTGCCTCACCCTGTCCCATTAGTCATGTTTGTGCTGACAGAGCACAATTTTGAAAAACAAAAAATAACTCGTCCAGGACAGAACATTAATCGTGAAGTTGTTGTTAGTTATTGCTTTCAAATAAGCGTCTGCGAAAACAAATAACCACGCAGTTAAATGTCAATATCAGTGTCACATAGGTGGAAATGTTTTGGTTTACGAAGGAGGAACTTCCGCAAGTGAAATCTTGTCGGTTTATGCGGAAGTAAGTGGATTTATGGTCCACGGCGATTCATTTGTGCCTCGAAATAACTTCAGTTATGCTGTAAGCAGGCATAGATAGCGTTAGGAAGCATTACGTCTGTTTATGAGATTTTAAATGCGTTATACAGCGCCATACAGTTTAAACATACTGACATATTCCTTCTGTCTCTCCTTTCGTCCAGACGGGGATGTAGCTCAGTGGTAGAGCGCATGCTTTGCATGTATGAGGCCCCGGGTTCAATCCCCGGCATCTCCACTTTTTTTTTTTTTAAGCTTGTTTGCAATATACCATAAAATTGACTGCTGTCCAAAGGCACGTAGATTTCTACATTACTCTGTCAATTAAGATGAACAGATTTATTGAGGAATTTATTTGATCATAAAATTATAGAATATAGGCTACAAGATAATATATATAGGCTACTAAAAAGTCACAATTTAGAATAACTTTTTCTATTTTAAAATATGAAATCAATTTAGTAGTTAAATATAAAATATAATTTATTCCTTTCACTTCTGAATTTATAGCTTATTTTTCATTTACCAGTCTTCAGTGTCGTATAATCATTCAGAAGTCATTCAATTGCTGCCTTTTTTTACAGCTGCGCTACTTGATTTTTTTCTGTATTTGTCGATGAACTGAAAAGCTTAAAAGAACAGCATGTGTTTATACGGTCACTTTTGATTAAGTAAATGTGTCTGTGAACTATTACTTTTTTACAATTCTTACTGATGAACTTTTTAACGGTGAAATACAATAGTTTTCTCTAAACCGAAAGTTGAGTGACTTACTGGGAGTCTATGTTTTGTAGTATTAGTCAGAGGTGACCATAGTAAGAAATTCCAGTGCCATTCTTTGTGAGAGTGAAGCTGAGGCCCATGTCCTTGGCGCACAATGAATATCTGTATTGCAGAGTTCCTCTAAAGGCATCTCAGTTGTCTTGGAGACAAGGAAGTTCACTTGGTCTTTTGTGCCTCTTGATGACTCTCTTTTTGAACACATGCATCCATTCACAGATAAACTTCCTGCCTTGTGCATCTTTCTAAAAATAAAGTGAGCACATCTGCCCCTCTAGGCCGCACACTTTGACCTGCGGGTCAAAATCCTCAGCAGGACGACAAGGCAATAATGCATCCTTTACTCATTCTGCACATGCTGCAAAGTTTAATATTCCAAGTATAAGCATTTTTAAAGCTATTAAAAGCTGTAATTTCTCAACAAGATTATAATAAGGTTTTCAGTTTGCAGCTGACAGGTTATACTCCGAGAAGTACACCAGATCAGGAGGTCAAGTTACAATATAAACATTCAGCACACGCCTCAGTTGCCCTTGTAAGTATGCTTTTCCAATCCGGCTTTTCCCTTGGGACTCCCCTCAGTATTATCCAACGAAAAAGACAGATAGCCCATCTGGAAATGTGTTTTCTCTCCTGCTTTCTGCCATGATACAAGTTTGAACAAGTTAACCCCTGCGCAGAAATCCCAGGATTTGATTAATTTTATATATACATTTACATTTCTTAAATATAGATATTGTTACAAAGACATTGTGTATCTCAATCTGATACGTCACAGAGGACCAGACAGCAACAATGCATTTAGCTAGATCTGTTCAAATCTTCGTTTTTAATTTTTTTAATCCTTTCGTTAAGAGGATTTAATCCCAACATATCACAACTACACACAAGCCCAAAGATAAAGTGAAACCCTAATCCGGTATAGTTGACTTAGATCTCACAGTTAAAGATCCATATATAAATATATATAAATATATATAAACATGCTGTGTTTAGAATCACTTTAATGTTTCATCCATTAGCAGGTGATGAAATCTATGACATTTGAGTGGTTTGAGAATGAAGTATAGGAAATAGAGTGGATGGACATGTGCAACTAAGCATGTCTCTAAATCTCCTCTCTGGATATAAAGAGGCTTTTTCACACTGGTATCTTCCAAGCACACAGAGAGAGTGAGCAAATGCCCGATGCACTTAGCAGGGGTGGGTGGGTATGTTATGTGAGGGGGTATTAGGAGTCCATTGTGTGAGTGCAGAGGCAGAAGGGGGGGGGGGGGGGCTTGAGGAGATGAGAGGAACACATCTGTTCAGGAACAGAGAAGGAAGGCAGCGGGACAGAGCAGGCTAGTGCAAAGGAGGAACGAAGTTGAGAGCTAGGTAAGCATGTCCCATTTCTTTCTTTTTTGAATAACATCATTTACTGCATTAACTGTAACTTCTTGTAAGTTTTCTTTGTTGATAAATGAGTCAAAATGAGTCTGGATTCATTATTGTGCCCCCCATTATTGTGGTGTAAATTATAAAGTTGAATGAATGCATGCTCTTAACTGCTTTTTTGTGTTTGCTCATGTTTTTGAAAAATGTTTAGCTTTGAAATTTAGCCTTGAACATTTCTGACATCTTTTGCCTGCATCAATTACATTTAAAACATAAGTCTGATACAGTTAAAACTAGAAGTACATTATTTCTTTCTTGTCATGTAGTCTGTATTATAGTCACATCATGTGATAATTGTAAATGATAACAGTAAATTATAAATCTTCATAATGTAGCCTACGGAATGCAGATATGTATTTTGTGTCTATATAGGGTTTAAAACAATCTTACATTCTAGACATATTCTCATATTATAGAGTACAAACTTGAGTGTCTTCAGATCAACAAAATGAAATGATAATGCTAAAGTTACATTTTTACTTTAATAATTGAATATATTGTTATTAATACTTCTACTAATAAAAATAATACTTTATTATATATATATAATATTATATTAATTTATTTATTAAGTGTGTTTGACAAATTCCACAACGGTTCCATCTGGAACTGTCAGATATTTTGTGAGGTCAAGGTTGAGAGATTGAATTGCATATCATAAATGACATGCCAATGCATTATGTTATTACTTCTATTGAGTGTCACATTTATGCAGGTCCTCCCCTACTGTCTTTCCGTGACTGGGTCAGTGTCTCATCTCTCAGACACTAATGAATTCACATATTTACATGCATACATGTGTCTCTTCCCCTTTTTCCTGTCAGTCTCCCTCTCTTTCGTACACTGTCCTCTGTCTTTGTCCTCTGATACTGGCAGTGTTTTCCTTTAATTCCATTATTCTATAACTCTTCTTTTCCATGCCCCATTCCCCCATCCCGCCTTCTCCCACATTGTCTCATTTCTTTAATGAAATTGCACCTGCTAATTTAATTAAAGCCTTACATAGCACAATCCATTTTGTTTTCTGCGTTTCCTTTAAAATGAACCACATAAAACCTCTGTAGCCTCTTCATGCTTTTCTCTTTGATACTAGCCATCTGCAATTTAATTATGCAGCTTTGCAATCAAAGCAGTCGGCAGTGTAGTGAAGTAAAGTGATTATTTTAGGACTGAAAGATGTCCTCGCTTTTATGAGATTTTTGCACTACTGATTTAATTTATCATCTTCTTGTTGTTTTAATTGATTAGAATACTATAGAACACAATCTTATATATGTGCATTTACAGTGCTGGCATCAATTCTACAATTCCTCAACACAACAGAGGCCACCATTAACAAAGATGACATCACTGAAATCACGTGACTAAGGAGGATTGAGATTTGCCTATCTATCAACAGTATTTTTCAGTTCTACTATTCCAAGCAGATGATGTATACACTTTCAGCATGATGGTGATGTTTTGGACAGCAGTTGTCTTCTTCATGTGTGGACGTACAGTGGAAGTTTACGGAACGGCTGATAAAGATACATTGCCAACCACTTTGGCAAGTACGGTTACGTCTACTGCTTTACCCACTGTCTTACCCACAGAAGATGAGAGCATCAAACTTGTGGTGAGAAAGTGTCTGGAAAAGTTTCACCTGCCACTGCACTCTTTCAGTGTTCCATTAAAAGTCAACATGAAATTGATCCTATTTGCTTCTTAATATGCATGACACATTTTCTCAGTTTATTTTCATCATTTTTAATCTTTTCTGCCCGTAAAATGAGTTTGCTCCTCATCACTAATTTAATGTTGAATATCCTGTTTTAATTTTAATTGTCATGTTATAGAACTAAACTAGGTTGCATACTTTTCAATATATATATATATATATATATATAATCAGAAATACTGTAATATTGTGAAATATTATTAAAATTTAAAATAACTGTCTTCTAATAGAAAATGTAAATTATTATTCTAATGGCAAAGCTGAATATGCTAATTTGGTGCTCAAAAAACATTCCTTATTGTTAACAATGTTGAAAAGTTCAACAGTGCCACTTAATATTATTATGGAAATGGTCATATATTTTATCCAGGGTTCTTTAATGAATAGAATTTATGTAAAATAAAGTTTTTTTAACAATGTAAAAGTCTACTGTCACTCCTGATCAATCGGTTGAATAGCACATACATTTCTTTTACAAATTTTTTATGGTTTCCTTTTGTTCTGTTTGCCAGGATTGGCTCACAAAATATGGATACCTCCCACCCCCTGATCCCTCTACAGGTCAGTTACAGGCCTGGACTGCTGTCACTCAAGCAGTGAAGAAAATGCAGAGGTTTGCTGGTTTGGACGACACAGGAGTGTTAGGTATGAAAAACAATATGCCCCCCACTGTTTTAAATCTAAATCTTATTTCATAACATGTGCCTTTGTCTTTACCCTCACCTTCCGGTTACAGATGAAGAGACTGTTCAGCTGATGCAGACACCCCGGTGCTCACTTCCGGACGATGATGACCAAACCATTCAGACATCGGCACTACACAGTGAGATACAAAATCAAAGGATGAAAAGAGCAGCTTCTACCTGGACAAGAAGAAATATCAACTGGAGGTTAGCCTGATTATTTTAGCAGTTGTGTTTTTCTTCCTGCTTTTCCATCCTGCTTTCACATACTTAATGGTTACACAGTATTACAGCAAAGATTAAAACGCCTTAGCAAATGTATCTTATTCTCTTATTCTCTGTTTTTATTTTTTTTCAGGCTGCGTTCTTACCCGGCATCCTCTAAACTGTCCCGTGAAACGATTCGCTCCCTTGTGTACTATGCACTCAGAGTGTGGGCTGATCCAACATTACTTGAATTCCATGAGGTTCTACTTACTTTTTAAAAGCCAGTGTTTTTGAATACATTTGTGTTCATGTAAATTCACAGACTATTTCAAATAGGTGCGAGGACCAGAGGGGGCGGATCTCCAGATTGATTTCTTGCGCGGTTCCCATGGAGACGGATATCCCTTTGATGGAGCAGGTGGATCTGTGGGCCATGCCTTCTTTCCATCAGATCCAGACAGGGCTGGTGGAGTTCACTTGGATGCAGAGGAGGAATGGGCCTTCAGACAACCAGGTAATTCTGCAAAACATTCAATAATGCACAAAGCCAAAGTAAAACCCAACAGGACAATACAAGCCAATAATTTTCATGCTACTGCCAAAAATAAAAACATTATTTTGCTACAAGTGAATTTACATTTTACACAATTATAATGTAAAATATACAGATTACAGTTATTAAATATTTTTTTGTTTTAAAGATTAGCTTTCCCATCATCTAATGCTTTCTTAATCTTACTGTAAAATGGGGTAAGATAAGCACAATTAACCTTATAGCCTGACATTTGTAAATTTTTGATGGTTTATTAAAGTTTATCAAAACATTCGACAAAATATACAGTATATTTAAAAATATATACATATACATACATTTTGTTTAATATAATAAGGAAAATATGGTACTAATTCAGAGGCCCAAACTGAATAAAAATATGCTAGTTGGAGCAGTTGCTATTTTTATAGCCAAAAAAATTAAGATAAAATTCTGATAGCTTGTAATGAAAATCAACAAGCAGTCCGTAAGTTTTGCCTCTTTGTCGCATTCTTTGTTTGAAAACCTGGCATTGCAGTTCCTTGCGGAATTATATTCCATGCATGGGTTGTACTCTCACGCGGCTTCAGCGCGGATGAATGTAATGTTTTGCGGAGTATGTGTAGCTGTCATCATAGAGTGAATCCTGTACTTAGTAATCACAGATTCTAACCCATGTCTTGGAACTGGTTGTCTTTAAAATACAAATCTTGTGTAATCCCAGGCTATCTGTAATTACAAGCACATTTAAAACGGAAATATAATTTAATTTCATTGACATGTGTTTCATATAATCCTTTCTGGATTACAATCCGCCATCAAAATGATTTTTGACATTTAAATATTTAATTATTATAGCCTAGTAGCCAGGACAACTTCTTTATGTTTACAGACGTGACTTAATGATGCAGTGCCATGCTTAAATTTCAACATGTGTGCACATTTATACACAGCAGCGGAGGGCACAGATCTGTTCACGGTGCTGGTGCACGAGCTTGGCCATGCCCTCGGACTGACCCATTCATCAGCACGCCAATCTGTTATGCGTCCATACTACCAGGGGCCCCTAGGAGACCCGCTACACTTCAGCCTGGGACATCATGACCTTCAACACATCACAGTCCTTTATGGTAATGGTCATTAAATGTCTTGTTTGGAATCTCCGTTTGGCAGTTACTTAAAGTATCTTTTCTGCATGTGTGTCTGTTTGTGAATTCAGGTCAGAGGGGAAACCACGTTCCAACTGACAGACCACTTCTTGTGACGGAGGCTCAACTGCGTCACCGACATGGAGGAGTACACAGACTCACACACATGTACAGACATGCTCACAGCCATTTGGAAAGGTAAGAAAGGATCAATTAAACCTTTTGATTTCAACATCAATCTTTTATACTAATGCATGTTTTTTATTGTGACAAATACTGGTATAAATCTAGACAGATTTTTTAGGAATAACTGGAGAAAAAACTGGACATTTACTGAATGAACTAGGTTTGCACACTATCAGACTTTCAAGTAGTGTGATAGTGTGAAACAAAACATCACAAATACATTATGTGTTCTAATATAGGCTAAATAAAATATGTTTGATATTTCAAATCCTATAACTATGACTGCCCAAAATCTGCAGACTGACTTTGACTTTCACCAACAAGTAATAAGTAAGTATAGACTGAGGAAATATGTGAACAAGAGTCATATGATGTATTCATGGTTTAACATAGTAAATAGTAACAAAGTAATGTAGTAATGAAGTAAATTCTGAAGACTGTTTCATGCTGACTTTAAAGGCAAAAGATGTTTAAAGGGATAATTCGCAGAAAAATGAAAGTTCTGTCATACTTTTGAAGGATGTTGGTAAAACAGTTGACAATAGCCAAAAAAATTTTCAATGTAATGAAAGTAAAAGGCTACCAGCAACTGTTTGGTTACCAGCATTCATCAAAATATCTTCTTTTTAACATAAGAAATAAACATTTGGAACAACTTGAGGGCAATTAAATAAGGACAGAATTTTCTTTTTTGGGTAATCTATACCTTTAAATATTCGCAGTCGTGTTTGTTTTATTTGAGTTTGATAAAATGTTCAACGCATGTTAATGAAGATAAAAATCATATCTTTTGAAATGTCTCTCATTGTCTTAAGTTCTGTGGATCGCTGTAACACCAGTTTTGATGCAGTTGCTAAGATTCGAGGAGAAATCTTCTTCTTTAAAGGTAGATACTTGAAGATTTTAAGTAATTTATGGAGTTAGTATATTAACTTCCTCCACTTTTAGTGTTATCATCTTTTTAGTACTCTTCTTATTGTAACACTCTTTGTCCATCCAGCCAGTGTCAGCATATGTGCAAATATGTTTTTTTTTATATATTTCTCTTAATTTTATATATATTTTACCTTTCCTTTTGCATTTTGCAGGGCAGACCATGTGGAGAGTGAGCAGAGGTGGTCTGGTGTCAGTCAGGGCTGTTCCTGTAAAGAGACTTTGGTCGGCTCTACCTTCTTCACTTCCTCCACTGCAAGCGGTTCTGGAAAGACACACAGATCATGCCATCATCTTTATTAGTGGTCAGGTTCACAGCAAATCACATCACAAACAATTGTGCACCACACTTTATTGAAAGTTAATTTATGTCATTAAATATTTATTTTACTTGGCCCCAGGACAGGCCAAGTGCAAACTGGGTAAATAGTAGTAAGTGTAAATAGTATTAAGATGCTATTTGACTTAGTGTAAATGGCATTGGATGCTATTCATATTCAGTGTCAAATACCACAATTTGCACCATAATGTTTTGTAGTACAGTTCTAAAACAGATTTGCACCAAAGACTTGCTAAACATACATGCACAGGTTCCCAGGTTTGGCTGTTTAAGGATCTGTCACTACAAGAGGGTTTCCCTCAGCCTCTGTCTGCTGTGGCTCCTGAGGACTCAAAAGGAGGGTGGCAAGGATTGCACTGGAACCCAAAGCAGGGTGTGGTGTGGGGGTCTGTGAGAGAAGATGAAAAGAAAGGAGAGGAAAGCGAAGCCTGGAGAGAGCTTATTGAAGAAGGAGTGAATGGAATCATCGTGGAGAATGACGGCGAGACAGAAAGGACTGGAGATTTTAAGGGTGTGACCTTTAGTTAAAATACATATGATGCTGCATTGTCCATATATATGTCTGACAGTGATGTAGAGCACTACTGATTTTTTTCTATTCTCTAAATCAATCAGGTTCAACCTACCTTTTCAAAGGCAATTCCTACTGGAAATTTACTCATCCAGGCTCCGCCCCTGAAGAAGGATACCCTCGGCTTCTGGCCACTGATTGGTTGGACTGCCCTCAGCCGTCCTCTTACAGCCCCAGTGACATCTCTTTGATCTCTCACTATGGTCAGCAGGAGCTTCGTGAGCAGAAAGGGCAAAGAATAATCGACCAGATCATTCACAAAGAAAAAAACCAAAGAGATAAACCTCTTTATTGGGACTGTCCATGTCTAAACAGTGCAGTGACTCAAAGTGGACCTATTTTACTACTGCCAATTTTATTTTTGATCACTGGGACTTGTTATGCATCACTTTAATATTTTCCACATCCAAGCTTACACAGTCATACCCCAAAATAATGTTTTCCTTGACTTTCAATCTCTGACCAAAAGAAGTGACTAAAATAGTTGGTGAGAAGATTTATAACAACCACTTTATAGTGTTTTTACATGCCATTTTACCAAATAACTGACTTTCTATCTCTGTTAATTCCTGTTTAGTTGCTAAAACTCCTCTTAATGCCATCTTATCAAACCTCATGTAGTAAAAAAACAACATCAACAAATGAACTGATGTTAATGATTTACAGTTCAGAGTCTGTCAGCTCACTAAAGATTATAGAGACTTCAAACAATATTGTGCTAGACTTTAGAAGTGTAATTGTATTGATATTTTAGTAACAATGATGCAGAGAGCAAATCTTATAAAACTGAATTAAAATTATCCATTGGGTTTTCAAATTTTCATATATGATTTATTCATAGTTTTATTAGCTTTTTTTCACATAATGTACTACCAGGCAGATGGAAGGACCTGTAAAGATCATTTACAGAACAAACTCTATTGTAATAAATAAAAATGAATGTAAATTGGATTTTTTAAATTTTATGGATACTATTATTATTAATATATTTTCTTTTTTTAAAACATAAAAAACCTAGACTGTACCAATAAAAAGAAAAAATAAGAACATTATGTTATTTCACAATTACTTGCATATTATGTCACCTCAGGAATTACCCGATCCCTAAAGTCCTCAATTTTACCCATTTAATTCATTTCGATTTACTGGCACTGGCATCAGAAAAAAAGCAAACTGTTGCATCACTTCTGAAAACCCAGGAGTTAATATGTGATAAACTGTTCTATATAAAGTACTTGTCCTCCAGGTGATGCAGCATAATTATCTGAAATCCTCTGATGTTCTACGATGTCTTCTTTGGTGGTCTTAACTGCTCTTTTGGGTCTGTTTAGTTTGAGTCAGGCATCTCTGCCAGACTGTAAAGAGCTCATAACACCACTAACCCTGGATGATGACAATAAAAGTGTAAGTGCATATATTTGAGAGTTTTTTTCTTTTATAGTAAATCAACGCTACTGAAGATAAGGATCTTAAATTTTAAACTTCTTTTCTCTTCCAAGCAGATCATGGGTAAATGGATGTTTCTTGAAGGCATAGCTGATCACTTTTTATTTACAGACATCCTGAAGTCTGTAAACAGCTCATGGGTAGAGTTCGGCCCAAGCACTCTTGAAAACACTTTAACCCTAAGCCAAGGGAACATGCTGTAAGTGCTGTCTTGTTTATAACATGTTTTGCTAATCTGAAAGAATTTCATCATTAGGATAAGCAGCATTCTGAATCTGGTATTTTTCTCCCTCTCAGAAAAGGAAAGTGTGAATTTAACACCATCAACTTAACTTTTAAAGATAATGCTTTTGATGCCAATGGTAAGTTAACAAAAGCTTATTTCAGCTAAAACTCATTACTTCTGAACACTATTGAATGCTATGCTGGTTTTTGATCAGCAGAGAATGGCACAATATCAAAGGGAAGGTTCTTACCATCCTGTCCTGACTGTACCACCATCAGCTTCATCAGCCAATTCAAAAATGAGACCATAAAGACTCTGTACTTTTTCAGTAAGTCACAAAATCCATAGATTACATTGTGTTAAAATGATATATTCTATTACATTCACTTTTTCTTTTCTCCAACAGAGAGAGAGAACAACCCAACCCAGTCTGACATGGACACCTACTGGAAGCAAGCTGAGTGTCTAGGATTCAAAAAAGAAACCCAGTACTCCTATGATGGAGTAACAGGTCAGTTTGGCTTCAAGTATGTAGTTTTCATTGACAGCAACAGTTATTAGTAGTGATTTTGAGAAAACAGCTCCTGGTCTTGTGGGAATCAATATCACATATGTATAAAACATGATTTCAGTTACAGATGTTACAGGTAAATCTGTCCATGTCAATTTAACCCCGAATCAAAAAGAAATCAGAATGAATTCACACTGAATTAATTGCAAAAACAATGCAAGTTAATAAAACTGAGTTTTTTCTTCTTCTTCTGTTTTTGCAGAACTCTGTGAAGTAGTCAAGCACAGCTCATCTGACCAGAAGCCAAGTTCAGACAAAACAGACCAATAAAGCATGCATGCAGTAAAACGTTTTATTTAAACAAAATAAATGACCACCATGTTAAGAAAAACAACATGTGGAAGTGAAATTGAATAAAGAATATTTGTTACTCGATAGGTGTGTGATGTCTTCTTCGGTGGTTTTAGCTCTGTTTAGTTTGAGTCAGGCATCTCTGCCAGGAGCTCATAATACCACTAACCCTAGAGGATGACAATAAAAAATCTAAGTGCATTATTTATATATTTGAGAAGAATTCTTTGATAGTAAATGAACACTACAAACAAGGAACATTTATTTCATATTTCCTAATTTTCAATTAAAACAAATTCTAGATCTTAAATTCTGAATTTTGTAGATTATTTTTGCTT
>JAUMHE010000063.1:9068527-9085512 GCA_032359235.1 Enteromius mattozi | reverse complement strand
TATATACCCACTTATACTTATATGTGGGTCAAAGACATCAAGATGTCCGCACATTAAATGTAAGTAAAGTGTCTACTTTTAAGATTTTAAATACGTTTTTGGATAATAAAATGTCAATATTTGGTAGAAATATACAGTGTAACACACTTATTTATGTCAAAAATTCAAGCAACATGCTTATTCTGACTTGTACATATTCAAATATATAAAAGAATAAGGAAGCTTATTAAACTTCTGTTTTCAATTAGTAACAAAAGTCTTTCTGACAAAACCTAGGATAGTGGCAAAACGAAAAAAAATTAATAAAATTACAACATATTAGTATTTGGGGTGATAGTAATTTGTTTTTTAATGTGTCCAAAATTAATTTTTATTGTAAATATTCCTGACAAGATTGTTACACTGAATGATTTTAGTGGGTAAATTTAGTAAATCTGGAAAATGTGTGATATTTATATTTGGTTCAGAAAAACAAAAACAGTTTAAAGCAATATTACACTTTATCCTTTGTTATTGTGGTATAAAGCAAAACAACTCACCCCTTTATAGAACAAACAAGCTTTACGTTTTTTTTCAGATAGTCTTTTCCAGTGTATTTTATTTTTTCTATGTGCTGCTTATTAAAACAGAGCATTGATAAGCTGTTCTTTATTTGATTTTTGTTTAATAATTTATCTTTTCTTACTTTTTATGGAACATTTGACTGGTATTAGCACCCCTGTGGAGCTCGATAAAGGCTTCAAGTAGTCATTCAGTGCTTTCAGTGTTCTGTTGGGAAGCACCAGTCATTCCTTCTAGCTGACCATATGACATTCTTAGTATACAATAATAGTTTCCCTTCAGTCCCGGAGGGGACAGTCAAGCATGCCACAGATAAACTGCTTTATAATTTTGTTGAGTGTCAGATATTGTAATCATTATGTTGTTTATTTTGCCATGAATATAGCCATTGATGTTGATATGGCATTAAATCGTAAAATTTATGAAGTGTCATAGACTGTGTCATGTGATGACTGGTTTCATTTTCACATCCCCGACCTACTTATCTTTACATCTGAATACTCTTATGGGTTTTAGTTTATTTATGAGTTATGGACAGCATTACAGAGGTTTTGTCAGCATTACTCACCCCCACAGCAGACCACAGATGTTCCATAGTTCCTTGAACCACACATCAGAATGTTGTGTCCCATGCTAGTATTTTGTACTTGTAGTCATTAAAAATTAATCTGTATGATATCGAAATTGAAAAAATTATGTTGACCACAGGTTTTTATATTACATGCTTTAAAGATCACAAGAGTTTCATGTGGGCAGACTGGCATGTGTCAGGTATTTTGACAGGTGTTTGCTTGTGATAATGAGCTGTTTTTCCCAAACACATGCACAGCATCTTCAAATAAGAATATGCATGGTATTTAAAGTCATGTGATAATTTCCGTTTTGTAAAACTTCCTAACAGAAAGCAAATAACAGGTGAACCTCAAAGACACCCCTGAGCTCCCATCTTTTTTAACTAAAGTGTTTGTTGATTTGTATACATATTTTGTGTTGCAATTTATTACAATGCAATTACAATACAGGAAATTAACTTTTTTTTTTTACCTGATTTTACCCTTTACCTCATAGGTAAATACATCATAGTTTGATGTATATATTTAATTAATTGCAGCCCTACTGAAAAAGTTGCATTTATAGTAGGGTGGTTTAAAACACAGTCCCTCACTTCGGTAGTGTCAGACAATAAATATCTTAGATACTAACTGTACAAAGCTAAGATGTATGACCAAGTGACTGTGTTTTTCTCCATTGGTAACCAGTGTATTTTTTATGTTGTCACAGGGTGAAAAAGAGTGCCTCACCTCAGAAACATGTGAGTTGAAACAAAAGGTGCGCTACCTGCAGGACCAATTGCTCCCACTTACTAAACAAAGAGAATACCAGGAGAAAGAGATCCAACGGCTCAATAGGGTCAGTGAAGCACACAAACTTACTAATGCACATACACTTCCCAGCTGTCTCAGTGACAACTTTCATTGTTCATTGTCCTTTAGATTAAACAGCCACTAATCTAAAGCCTTATGGCATTTGTAAAAGAAATGCTTTTTGTTATTAAGTGCACTACTGTTCAAATCATTGGAGTCAGTAAGATTTTTTTTTTTTAAATAGTCTCTTATGTTAACCATTTGTTTTGTTCAAACATAGAAGAAAAACATTAATATTGTGAAATAATATTACAAATTATAATACCTTTTTATATATATATATATATATATATATATATATATTCTTGTGTTGGCAAAGCTGAGTTCTAAACAACCATTACTCCAGTCTTTAATGTCACATGATCCTTCAGAAATCACTCTGATGTTCAGATTTGGTGCTTAAAAACATTTCTTATTAATATTGTGCAGCTTAATATTTTTGTGTAATATTGTTTTAAAAGCAAACATCAGTTCTGATTGTATTGACGTATTTTTACAGGCATTAGAGGAAGCTTTGAACCTCCACTCTCCCTCTTCCACCCAGCCAGGCATGAACCTGGGAGAAGGTGTGGCCAACTTGAGACAGCAGGAGCTGCACACGCAGATAGCTGTATTGAAGGAGCAGGTACAAACACTTGAAGACTTGAAGATGCATCTTGTTGTCAAATGTTTTTAACAATATTCTTCTTGTCAAATGTCATTGGAGCTAGAGGGGACCAGAGCAATTTGTACCAGTCAAAATGTTGTACATTCATACATTTTGTGTGTCTCAGCTCAAGTGGCCAATTACTATAGGGTCACAGTATACTCTGTGTATTGTCGGATGAGCTAAAATAGGAAATGATCTCCTCATGATGCTTAAGTTTTCTCATTGCGTCAGAGTTTGCCAGAGGTTCTCTAGAAGTTGAGGTCTCACTCAATGAAACTCTACATGAATTGATTCTGCCGGCATTTTACCTCATTTATCAA
The DNA here is from genome assembly GCA_032359235.1 of Enteromius mattozi. NCBI lineage: Eukaryota > Metazoa > Chordata > Actinopteri > Cypriniformes > Cyprinidae > Enteromius > Enteromius mattozi. Next base: position 9,082,558 of record JAUMHE010000063.1, on the reverse strand, counting down.
ACACGCTTTATAGAAATGAGTGTGTTAAGGTTCCATGAGTCATACAAGTTTGAGGTTTGATAGCTTCCTTCAGCCTTACAGTCTGCTGAAATGCACCAATGGCTGCAGAGATCTTGTAGATTTGCATCCTCATCACATGCAATGTTTTCAGGTAAAAATCTTTGAAGAGGATTTCCGGAAGGAGAGGAGCGACAGAGAGAGGATGAACGAAGAGAAAGAAGACCTGAGGCGGCAGGTGGAAAGGCTGCAGGGTCAACTGACCAATCTGACGAATCAGGTCAGTAGCTACACAGACCATTAGACTGTCAGCTCTAACCAATGAAATGACTCCAGAGAAAGGCCCAGTTTGTTAATAATGAGACATGAAAGAATCCTGAATTCAGTATCTCTGTTTCTCAGCTTCATCAAGCACAGAATGAGTGTCAGAGAGAGCGTGCGGAGAGGTGTAAACTAGAGAGACAGCAGATGCAACATAAGCAGGTAAATGTGCCACATTTGCACCACCTTGTGGTAGAAGGTCTACTTTTGTTGTCAATACAGATCACAGTCAACAAATGTGGTAGAATCCCTAAATGGAAAGACAACTGGATCTTATTTAGATTTCGTTTTTCAATGTTTTGGAGGGGCAACAGGAAAGGAGGACGTCTGATCCCACTTCTGGCACGGCCAATGGCCCGATGAGCCCTCCATACTGTGGCCCATTTGTACAGGTGGGCCATCAAGGTCTGGAGGGGTGGCCCATACACTTCCCGCCCAGGATGCCTAACATCAGTACAGCACCCGGCAGGGATTTCCAACCTGTCAACCCCGTAAGTATGCGATACAACAGCAGTAAAATTTCAGGGTTTTTGATAACTCAACAAATGCACCCAAATTAAATTAAAACAGCCTTGAAGTATTTCTCCAATAAACACTGCTTTAAGTTTTTCAATTGTTCAAGTAAACACTACAGAATAAATAATTTAATTTACTGATACTGAAGTACTAGGTTGACCTCATATCTAGTGATACACTTACTGTAACAGTTTTTGTTTTCGTATTTTATTTTCAGAGGATGTTAGTTTGATAGTGAGAAAAATTCCTGTTTTGTTTTGCTGATTTTTGTTTCCTTTACATCCTGGAACAGACACAAGAGTGTCATTCCAGCACTTTTAAGTGGTTAACCACATGTGATGTGAAAAAGACATGTGTGGCTATTATGATTTGTATAAACAGGGTTTTACAAAAGGTACAGTGTGAAGAAGTGGACAAAGATTGAAACTACTGTTCTCTGTATAATTATTTCTTCTTTTGTGTGTGTTAAGGGTTTTCCCTGGCAGTCATCCTTCCCACAACCACGTGGTTCCAGAGGACAAGCAGACACAGCAAGACCCCCTCCAGACACTGCAGGTATTTATAACATTCATCCGGCTTGTCCTTTCTGGTCTCCTGCATCCTTCCTGCGTCATCGGGATTCATTTGTTTTACCACGCAACATCAGTCTGACCCAGTGATATTTTAAGCATTCTGTTTGAATCAGTCAGCTTCCACTGGAGGCAGTTCAAATGATGACGACAATGAGAACCATGACAGATGAAACATGAAATGGCAATAGTTTAAAATTTCACAATGATTGTACAAGACCTGTGAAGTTTAGTTTCATTTTGGGTCTGTCTGTTAATCTGTATCATCCACAGGCATAAAAATTGACGCAATTGACTTTCCATTGTGCATAATTTAGCATTGTGAATTATTCTTAAGATGAAAATGTTTGTTGATGTAATCAAAGCATATAGTCATTTTCCACCTCTGAAACATCACCTCTTCTAAAGTGAGAAGGCTGCTTTCCATAGTTTTATATACAACACACACAGACTGCCAAGATTTTGTTAGTGGTATCATAACTCAACTTTTACACTTTTGTCAAACCCAGATGCATAAACACAAATCATGTCCTTCATTATTTATTGCTGATTATTCTTAGTTTGCTGCGCAATATGATCCATTTCTTGTTGTCTTTCAATAGCGATACCATGACCTGGGTCAAAAATGAATTTGGTGTTGTTTTGGTATCAGATGTAATAGATAAATAATAGTAAATGTTAAATTATTTACATTTCTGTATACGTTTTAAAATGTAATTTATTCCTGTGATGGCAACGATTTCATTTTCTGCACCCATTATTTATACAGTGTCATGTGATCCTTCAGAAAACATTGTTATATTCTGTGTAATATTTGGTGCTGTTTTAAAAAGTTGAAAAGAACAGCATTAAATGTCTAAAAAAAAAAAAAAAAAAAGTCAGTAATGTTTTACGTTTATGACACTGTTTAGAACACACCTCAATATTTTCTCAAAAGCAAAAAGTAATGTTTTATAAATGAAGATTCTTAATTTGTTTCTTTCTTGTTTTCAGAAATGGGAGCAGCTGGATTTGGGAAAAGGGAGCGTCAGAACATAGACCCTGGAAAGCACTAACCACATATTCTCTCTCCTGGAATGGCTCCCGGCTAGTAGCATGATGCAGTTTATTTTCAGTTGGCATGGTGTGAACTGTTGTTTTTTTGTTTGTTTGTTTGTTTGTTTGTTTTTTGTACATATATCTATATACCACTGAAAATGTTGTTTATATACTTAAGTTTTATAACCTTGTTTGTGAAACACTGTTCTGGCAAATTAAGAATATATACATTTATGATTTTACCTTTTTATGATTGTTAAATTTTAAATTATCTGCTTTATATAATTCTATGCAGGAATTGAAGTCAGTTATTTAACGGATAATATGATTGAACGTTATTTTTATAACAATCTACCTATAGAGCAAAATCTCCACCGCTTAATTAAATGATAGCTGCCTGAAAACATGATAATTTAGTGTTTTGGTACTGATCGAGACTGACAAAGACATTTGTATGTGCAATTAGAGGAAAAAAAAAACTCTATAGGTGAATTGTCTTGAAAATGACTAACAGTAGAATGTGACTGAACTGACTGATGATTCCTTCACTGGCCGTGGTTGAGATGGTGGGAGAAGTCACATACTGTTGAACATCTGTGTGTGTCACCACAAGGTGACGTTGCTCTCTGATTGGTCATCTGCCCCACTGTTTATTGAAGCCATATATGACACCTGTTAACCTTTCCATCTATTAGATTATGTTCTGGGATTACTTTAGTAAGCACTTCAGTGGCTTGTTGATCCTTCAGATACTCATGATTGTAGTTGAAATGATAATCTATCAAGGAGGGCTTTCATCTGGGTGACGGAAGTATCAACGGTAGTTTTGCTTAATATTTTTTGAGATTCAGTGTTCTGAAACATTATTCCCTATGTGCATATGGAAGTGATAAGTTATTTATATCTATTGTTTTGACAGCTGAGTGTGTTTATTGTCTTAAGTGATGTTGTCTTTAGTGTATTGTTTTGTGTCTCCCTTTACATGTAGCTACTGGAAGACTGTAGGATGTGAGTTTGTGCGTTTGTGCATATGCACAACCACAGGAAGTGGGCCAGAATAAATAAGTTAATGCATCACATTAGTGCAGCCCACTTTCATTGGTCTCATTTTAGATTTAGGCTGAAAATGAGGAGGAAGTAACCACATCACCAAATTGCTAATTACAATGGGTCCAGTGTTGCACTTAAAAACATTGTAATATGTTTGGAACAGGGTAAGAATCATATCCTTTATGTTTTTACAGTCATCTGCCATCAAGAAGGCTGTTTTTCCGCATGTGTGCAATGTCTCTAACCTTAATGACCAATGCTTTGAACCAAACACAAAAAGGTTTGTATGCTCACAAAATATTCCCAATGGCGAGCAACTCATGTGCTTTCAAATAGTGTGATAATTGTCATGTAAATGTACGAAAAAAAAAAAAAATAGGCAGGCAATTATTTTATGAATATGTGGTTGAATTTAATGAACAGAATGAGTCAAGATTAGTGTTTTCAAGTTGAAATGTCTTTGAGCTGGATTGCACTCTGAGATGTGTGCTTTATTTACTCGTTTCCATCAATTACTGGTTGGCAGTTTTGTGCTTTTTGGAATGACTCTTTTTCTCCAGTGGGTGAAAGCAGACCTCATGTGAAACTTTTGTAATTGATTAGTATAATAAATATATTCTAACTGTCTAAACCTCCAAATGTTGTGTGAGAGTTAAACTACAAGTTGCATCACCATATAATATCACCCTGACACGCAATAACCAGAAGAATACATTTAGTTTCTTGCATTTCAGTCTTTATTTACTAAACATCCACAGAGGCGGCAGGAAGTTCAAAGAATTGTTTAGGAGATGAGACATGATCGAAAAGCGACAGCGGAGCAGCTTGAATGCACTAAAGAGCTGCCCGCTGGCCCTCGAGCTCAGGTCAGGCACCACAGTGTGTCTGTTTTCAAGCCTTCCCTTCATCAACATGCCAGTCTCCAAACGACCCCTTGACAGCCTCTGGAAGGAGCGGTCTGAGAATCCAAGAACTTCAATTTCACACTGTTCCAATACTTGTAACAATATTCCAATTCACAAAGCTTTGCTTTTTTTAAACTTTGCAAGATGTAATCTTGCTTTTACAGGGTTTCTGCGGGTCTTAAAAGGTCTTACTTCGCCCTTCCACAAATTAAGGCCTTAAATTAAATGTTGCATGCACTTTAAAAAAAAAAAAAGGATCAGATTTTCCAATACAAATATCTAAACATCATTAAATCGGGATACATTTACAACAAATATCTGGCAATGGTGTATAAGAATTTTTTTTTTCTGGAAAATTTGACTTGCGTTGGTTTTTCTGAGCCAATTAGATTCATTTTGCTTTTCTATACATTCTTTTTTAAAACTCTTTTAGACTTCTTCAGACATCTATTCCTTACATTTTTTAAATTTCCATTTATAAAACCTGCCGAAACCCTGTTTTGACTATTTTAACACACATTATGCTGGAGAGAGAGATGAATGTACAATTATTTCCACTGTTTTTCAGTTAATCAGCCTTTTGAACAAGTTGACGGAAGTATTTCAAGATGTCTGCCCTAACTTCAGATACGTTCACTCTGGGAAACCACCTCATTACAGGTCTGCCATCTGGACCCACCAGAAACTTCTCAAAGTTCCACTTGATGTCGTTGATTTTGAGAGGTTCCCAAAACAATCTGTTGGTAGGGTTACCGAAGCTGTCTCCTACAGGTGGGCAGGCACTCTAAAAGAGAAAGAGTCACCTTTAATCTCAAAATAAAGGTTCTTTGTTGGCATTGGTGATTTCAAGAACAACCTTTAAGATTCATTGAACATTTCCACTGCAGTTTACTTGTCAAAAGATCTCTGATATAGAAAAGTAATTATCTTGTATAATGTACTTTATCAGTATTTTTTACTACTTCAAAAAGTAAACATAAGTGCACTATAAGATATAGCTATTCTGTTTTTTTCCCCACATTTTTTTTTCATTTAATTTAAACAAAAATTTTTTCATGAAAAATGCTTTTCTTGCATATAGTTGTTGCAAGCGATTTTAAAAAATTGCTTTATTAAGCAATGACCAACCTTTAAAAATGTGAAAAGACCGTGTTCATTGACTCCATTTACTTCTACCTTCTCAAATATCTGGAAATTTGGAACAAATCCATTGCCTGGACGAATATACCTGTGAAGACAAGGAAAAATCTGTTTCATCAATGGTCTGTCTATAAGGAAAACAAATAGAGACTTTAGAGAGTCGTGGCCAGAGAAGTGGCTTCAGATATCACTCCAGAAAAGAGTCTTTAGGTTCAAGATATATGATATGTGCAGTAATTTAAAGGGGATGATGGATGTGAAGGACAAGCTAATTGCACGCTGTCTGATGCTCAGGTAGTTTTGGCTCATGAGTGATAGCCAGTAACCTCAAGGTTAAAGAAACCTTCAGTCTTTTTCCCTTAAAGACTGTGACTTCTTATTAAAACTTGAGTCATTTATCTTTTGCATAGGATATCTTTTGGAGTGCATGTTTAATCCACTGTTTTTAGTATTATTCATATACTATATTTCTTAATATTTAAAGCTTTCATTTTTATATTTTTACATTTATTTGTAGTTTTAGTAATTAAAATGAATGAATGTATAAAAATCATTTTAATCTAAGTACATATCAACAAAAGCAACAGTAAACAATAACAGTGGTTTTACTACAATTAAATTTCTAATTTCAAAAAATAACATGAACTCACTTTAATGCAGAAAGAATTTCATGATTTTTTCCAGGCTCCTGCATCCCAAATTGGTTGCATGGAAACCCGAGGATAGTGAATCCAACATCTCGGAACTCCTGTTGCAGTGCATTCAATTCTGAGCATATAAAACATATTAAATACAGTTATCATGAACAGGTTTCATATTTGCTCTTCAAGCTTTGTCATGAAGTGTAAAGTATATATTTGCACATATTAATTTGCAAACATAAATAATGTTTGTATAAACTAATATTTGTATTAAATAATTTGCACACTTACCCACATACTGGAAGGTGAGTCCTCAGTAGGTGGCCACATTGACAATGAGCACATGCCTTCCAGCATAATTGGAGAATGGGATGTACTGGGTCCCATTTAGGATTTTTACACCATAGTTGTGTATAGTGTCACTTACAGCTGGGTTACAGACCTGAGACAGACAAGAGAATGATAGATGTACAACAATTACAAAGCAGAGAAACATGAACGTGAAAAAAAGTTTTGGTTGGTAAGATATACTTAAAAACAAACAAAAACAAAGGTTTACAATATTTTCAGATGTTTACAATATTACAGAATACTTTCATTTTAAATAAAATGTTCCTTGAACTTTCTATTTTGATTTTTTATCAAATAAGCAGCCTTTGTGAGCATTAGACTTTCTTTCAAAAACATTTACAAATTCTCTCAAACTTAAACTTTTGAATGGTAGTTAACATGAAATAAAATGATTATTTAAACATTGCAGTGACCTTTGTATTCTCACTCAAAATTGTGAAACCCCAGGCATACTCTTTATCAATGAACAAGCTCATTTTCAAGAAAACTGGATGTGAGTATATATGTGAGTAAAAAAATCAAAAAGAACAAAACTGTAATATCGTATAATCTTAATTCTTATTATCACATTATAGTTCTGTTTCTCACAATAGAAATGTTTTAGGATTATATAACCTTGAAGCTGTAGTAGTGGAGCCAGAATACCCTGACCAGGTAAAGTAAATATTTACCTTTACTTGACTTTTGCTGTTTAGTATTTGAAGTGCTTTAAAAAATGGTTACAAAGCATGGTGTTACTTTACTATGCATTACCCTGGACTTAAGAACCGAACATGATTCTTGTATTTATTTCCCCCTCCATTTATTTAATTATTTTCTGCCTCAGTTACTGTGGCAACCCACTGCACCTGCTACTGCATGGTGAAAACAGTGCGCACGATCAAACCACACTGATTTATGGGCTATAACCTCAACATCCTTACTGCATTATGTTAAAAATATGCTTTAGTACAAGGATTAAAAGAGATATTTCGATATTTCATACCAGTTCGTTCCTGTATTTACTTTTAAGCCTCAGTGTAACTGTTTACTCAAACTATTGATTTAGAAACAAGCAATGTCTTCACTTTAAATAGATAAAAACATGCATTATTATTATCATTATCCCCTTGTTTGTTATTCCTGGTTTAAAATTTCATCCCAGTGAGCAATCCAGTGTTACCAAAATAGCATATTTTAGAGACTAAAAACTATATAATAAGTATATATAATAACATCTTACCTGGGTATTGGATAGTCCACTAACTTTGTGTAGAAGACCCACCAAGACCAGAACAGAGATCCAGGGATTCTTCTGGTTGCCCATGAGGGTGACGTGTGGCCCCTGCAGGGTGTCTGTGTGTCGTCTGAATAAAGCGTGGCTGAGCTGGAGATGACACTGGTAGGGCAATGACGCAGACTAGCCAATAATATCCAGCCTCATCCCACATATTGACATAGTACAGCAGTGGACTGTTTATTACAGCTCTAACACAGGATTTTGTTGTAATCTAGTTTGCAATGAATGTATTTGTCATTTGTTTAAAAGAATTTTTGTAATGTGATGCTAAAAACCCACCAATCTTTTGTTGGCTTGATAGTGATAAAACAGTTGAGTTATTTTTGTCACTAGTCTTTCAACATCTCGTTTGCAACACTGATATCACAAAAAGCGCAGGAAGTCCTTTCACATGCATACAAACAATTTGAGCAAGGGGATAACAGTAAAAACTCACTGTAAAAATCACCTTCAAATCTTTATCTTGAGTATTTAAAAAATGTTTCATTCAATGTGTTACTTGCTGAATCTTATAATTGATTGTGATGTTTTGAGCAATCTCTGAGTTATTTTTTTTCCTCCAGAATAATTTTAGTTTAGAGTTTATTAAATGCAAGTGCAACCTTTTCATACACATTTAATGACATTGTATAGAGAAGAAACCTAAAGATATTAGGTGGGATCTTGGATTTTGAATGCATTTTTGAAGCCATATTCAGAATATAAGAAGGACAACATTCTCACTTCCTAGGTACCAATATGATTCATTTTCTCATTCAAAACAAAGACTAAAATGTACTATTATTCACCTCAATTCATTCTCAACTCTTCACAGACCCAAAATTCTTAAAATGTCATGAAGACCTCCAACTAAAGTTCCAGTTTTGGCAGTTTTCTTTGGATTCCTATATGTATTTTTCTTAGTTTATTTAATCATTTTCCTTTTACTAGCTCACATGGCACCTGCACATACTGGTTGCTTTATATTCTATACAGCAGCAGGCAGCTTCGGATCATCTCATGTTAAGCTTCTGAGAGTATCAAAGGTTAAGCTTAAGTACAGTTGAGTGGCAGCTTTCAGCTATTATATATGTAAGTTATGAAAACTCTCTGAGTAGCAAAAACACTGGGAGCTGTTATCTTGTGCAGCATTTTAAGCTTATACATTTAGCCTATACTGTATATATAGGCCTAATTGTTATTTTTTTTTTAAAGATATGATAGAAACAATGGTGCAAATGATAGGCTACATATGGGCTGTGCAAAATCAAGCACATAAAATCTTTCGGAAAAACTAGATATTAAACATTTAATTTATGTTAAACATGAATAATCTGAGAGCTTGCAGTGCAGCTGTTATGACAGCAGAAACAGATGCCTGCCTCTATTTGATTCAACTATATTGTGTTTGCTGAACAAATTACCTGCTTGATTGATTGGTCCTTGGTTGGTGGATCTTTTGCACACCACTGACTTGACTTTATATTCTGTGTAAGCAGTTTCTAATATGTTAATGTGGAAGTGGAAAAAAAAGGTAATGCATAAAACAAAGCTCAAACACGTTATGACTTGACTGAGAGGCATTGGAGAAAAATAGGCTACAAACAAATGGACATACAAAATCATTTTGGTTGTGTTACAATAATGTTAACGTGATGAGCACAAAAGAGAAACTACAGGTTCAGTAAGACGTCCAGATGTTTGTGTGTGAACAGGAGGGGCGCTGTTGACACAAAAGCGGAAAGAAGGCGATCGCGTATGATGACGCACGGTCGTTACGTAGGCAGCAGGAACTCAGTCAGAAATGGCGACGTTGCTGCAGCCAGAAAAAGTGCTTTATCTCGTCCGAGGCGACAAAAAGATTCGAGTTCCGCTCTCTCAGCTTTATTTTTGCCGGTATTGCAGTGAGCTACGATCTCTGGAATGCGTGTCACATGAAGTAAGTAACGTGTGGTGTGACATTTAATGGACACAATGGATGTTAGCCATGCTAAGAGCGAGCTAACAGGCTACTGATGACAGTGTTTCCGCCTATCAGTCTAAGTGGAGCGAATTCTGGTTCTGTGATTGGCTAGTTTATCGTGCTGTCATAAATTGTCCGACAGTAGAGCTATCCAATTGGCTGTGTAACCAGTCAGTTAACTTCTGCACCACCCACTTTTTTGAGATGTGACAAGCTAAAAGCTAGAAGAAGAATCCTGAATGAAATTAAATATCTCTTCGTTCGTTCGCGTTATGCGCATAGGTACATTCAAAAAAAGAATGAGGCACTAAATCCAATGTGTTAATGCTTGCAGCAGCCATTTGTGTTATTTTGAAGGGATAAACACTACCACACCCTGTACAGACAGCTTGGGCTATTTTTATTATTGTTTATTTATATTTACTAAAGCAGTGTGTAACTTAAGTTTTAACTCCGGGACAATGATGCATTTCCATTTAACCTTTCTGTACTTTTCCAATACATGTCATACAATTTACTTCAGCTAAAACACATTTGCTTTGTCTTGTAATTTTTTTTGGTGTTATGCCTGTTATACAGGTCGATTCCCATTTCTGTCCCAGCTGTCTGGAGAACATGCCGTCAGCTGAGGCCAAGCTCAAGAAGAATAGGTAAACCGCATCTGTGCTAACGTTAAATATCAGACAAGCCTGTGAATTAATAACTGCAATAATCACCATCATCTAACATCACCTATACTTTGGCCTTCATCATTAATTAATTAAATGCTTGCCATATTTATGTTTTGACATTCAATAAACTGACTGATAATATGTGATCCTGGACCCAAAAACCAGCCATAAGGGTCAAATTGAGATTTATACAGTATCTGAAAGATGAATAAACAAGCTTTTCATTGATGTATAGATTTTTAGGATAGAATATTATTTGACCGGCATGCAACTACTGTATTTGAAAATCTGGAATCAAATACTGAGAAAATCATCTTTAAAGCTTTCATAATTCATATTACTAATCAAAAGTTTTGATATATTTGAAGTAGGAAATTTACAGAATATCTTCATGGTACATAATCTTTACTTAATATCCAAATTATTTTTGGCATAAAAGAAAAATCTATCATTTTTAACCATATTTTTATTATTTATTTCTAGATATTGCTACAAATATACCCATGCTACTTATGACTGGTTTTGTGGTCCAGGGTCACATATTATATCAGGTCTCATAGATTGTGTTCCCTCATAATGCTGTTGGATGTTTTGTGATCCACTGTTTCAGGTGTGCCAATTGCTTTGACTGTCCATGCTGTATGCACACCCTCTCCACACGTGCCACCAACATCCCAGCACCACTGCCTGATGACCCTACCAAAACCACAATGAAGAAGGCCTACTACCTGGCCTGTGGATTTTGTCGCTGGACCTCAAGAGATGTAGGCATGGCTGACAAATCTGTGGGTGAGTCCTGGCACATCATGATGTGGATATATGTACCAGTGTCTGTATTGGTTCATCAGCAAACTCTGATGATTTTAACTTTAAACTGCTCTATTTATTCAAAGATGGTTATTTTGGTTTTAATTTTAATGGTTAAAGATCATTATGGGTAACACTTTATTTTATGGTTACACCTATTAGCTGCTTATTAGCATGCATATTACTATAATATTATCCATTTATTAGTGCTAATTAAGCCTCATTCTACATCCCTAATCCTACCCAATACATAACCGTAACAACTACCTTACTATATTAATAAGCAGCAAATTAAGAATTTACTGAGGGAAAAGTTGGTTTTATAGTGAACAAGTGTTATCTATTCTAAAGTGTTACCTCATTATGTTGTATTCATGTTGGTTATATTTACGCTTACGAAATTGAATCAAATGACCCAAAGATGTTTTTACTTGTCACTTAATCTGCATGCACTTTGTAGTAAACATTGTTTATTTTATATTTTAGCCAGTGGAGGATGGCAGGAACCTGAAAACCCTCATACTCAGAGAGTATGTATAAAACAAGATCTCCTCTTATTAAATAATATAACATTTTCTGATTTATTACATTTTATTACATCTCACTTTCTCGATTAGCTTAACAAATCATTCATTATATTTGTATAGATCAACAAGCTGATTGAGTATTACCAGCAGCTGGCCCAAAGAGAGAAGCTGGAGAGAGACAGGAAGAAGCTGGCACGAAGACGCCCGTTCATGCCTCAGGCATTCTCGGTAAACACTCACACCACTGTGACTAGCAACACCCTTCTAGCATAACATTTACTTTCCATTTAGTAAGCACTAAACGGGTGTGGTTTGTCTTGTCTAGAGTCTAAACTTGGACAGTCTTGTCAATATACTTAAGTTACACTGCAGTACTGTTATTTTTTGTTCGTATGTATGTAATAAATTTAAATCCGTTATTTTGTACAAAACCAAAATCATCTTTACTTTAAAAATGCATTAGAGCTGGCTAATTTTACTAAGCCTAACAGGCTCTGAAATGGGACTACAAAACATCAGCATAATAGGTCCAAAAATCTCCAACTTTTGGACAGTAGAGTTTGAAATGGTTAATTTCTAACCCTGTGATACATGACTGGTTACTTTGAGCTGCATGTCTTGTTCACAATACAATCCTTGTTTCCTTGTGCTTCAAACTGCCACTTTAATGTTTGCTTTGCATTTGTTGCACTTAATTCTGTCTCTCTCCTTTTCTTTGCTTGTGCACGCTGATATTTTTGGTTTTATACCCCTCTCCAGCAACACACTATTCACGTGGTGGTGAGTGGTATTTTTTTCCCCACAATTCTTACAGAAACACTAAGAAGGTCTTTCTTTTCCCCCCAATCCTTCCATCAGTTTAGCATGTCTAATCTTTTACTAAATGACTTTGCTTATCACATGAGCTTCACTTGGAATTCCCTGCACAATCGAATCTTTGTATTTGGCAGGTTAAATCTTTAATGGGACAGTCCTGGTTGGCTGGTATTTATGTTTGGAGTTTATTAATGATGTTAGAAGTTTAGCTGCAGACTTATTTGATTTTATAGATTTCACCCAGACTTAATCATTCAGTCAATCAGTCTTTTTGGACAACTTTTGTGCTCAAACTGTGTTAACTATTACATATAAATGCACCATTTCAGCAAACGCTAGCATTGATCTAAAAATGAGCTGTACCTTACACATAGAATAACTCTTTATCATCATAGACTTAAGTGGTCTATAATATTTTATTTATTTTATAAAGGAAAAGTATGGACTGGGAACCAGACTACAGAGACAGAGATCTGGAGCACCTATCAGTGCTCTGTATGGCCTTTCGTAAGTATTGCTTTTAAAAGAAGGGAAAAAAATTATAAATATAAATATATATATATATGGTGCGTTCCACTGCTTAGTGATGTTTGTTAAGGCAGGTATTATTATGTTGAGCACCAATATAATTGATGCATCACATTTTAAATTATTGCGGACTTTGTCAATATGATGCTGTTTTGTTTTCAGATTAAAAGAAGGAGAGGACCAGAAGGAGATCACTATAGAGCCAGCACAGGCTTTGGATGAAGTGGAGCCTCTGCCTGAAGACTATTACACTCGCCCTATTAACCTTCCTGAAGGTTGGTCTCATCCCTGCTTCGTTCAGTAATACTATTTAATTACTAAATCTGATACCATTTGTAGTGGCACAGCCATATAGATCCAGACTCACAGGTGTCAAAGAGTGATTTTGGAGTTTGTATGTTCAGGATCAATTGTGTAAGGAATTGAAATGATGATATGATATTATAATGATGTAATTGAACCAAGTTTGCTATCCAATGGCAATCATTTGGTGACTAAGATCTTTATTGGCGTGGATATATGATGCATATTTTAAATGTTACTTGTGTTTCAATGCAGTAACGACTCTTCGCCAGAGGTTGCTGCAGCCTGATTTTCAGCCTGTAGGAGCTTCACAGCTGCACCCCAGACACAAGCACCTGCTAATGAAACGCTCTCTGCGTTGCAGGGTATGTAAATATATCCACAGCTTCTCTTTCACTCTGAAGAAAGCTGTGAATAAAGCCGTTCAGGAAGCTGCCAATGAATTGCTGAACTAAAATCATTCAGCCTGTTTTTTTCATATTGTGTGCCTTTGGAAGTTTGTATTCTGTACAATTTTTGCTAATTCTTTTTTTAATGGAGCCTCTTATGTTCACCAAAGCTGCGTTTATTGAATCAAAAATCAATAGTATATTATATTATATATAAAAAATTTATATAAATTTATATATT
>JAUMHE010000063.1:9008183-9023731 GCA_032359235.1 Enteromius mattozi | reverse complement strand
AAACATTTAAACATTTAATATTTAAATATTTTATATTTATCTGCCAGTGTAAAAAAAAAAAAATTGTCAGTGCACCATAAGAGGTCACATTACTCAAAAGCATTACAAAACAAAGCAACTTTATAGGTTTCGTCCAAAGCAGTGAAAGGCAGAGATCTTGTGAGAGTAGGCTATTGTAGGCGAGAGTGATTGTTTTGTTGAGTTGATTGTCTTTATTTGTGGATGATGGCATGGAGGGCATGAACAGTGGGTGTTGTTTTTGTGGCCACTTTGAGTTAACTGTTGAAGTGGGTGGGATGTAAACTCCCAAACATAAACGCACAGGGGTCGAGTTAATCACTGAAAGAGTGCAACAGATCGCTCATTTGTCATAGGTATTATTAGTTAAAACAGTGTTTGAAGGGGGGTGATGAAGACTAATGGGGTCTATTACCTCATGTGACCCGCGTCTACAGGATGTGAGAGAGACAACACTCAGCTGACAGGGTGATTCAGTGCTATTGAGACTAGACTGTGCTATTTGTACAATTGCCAATTAACACACTGTCCTGTTTCAGCATGCAACCCGAAACAGTCAATGCCTTTCCTAATACTGAAAATTCCTTAATTTACAGACAGATATTTATGATTTATATAGTGACTTCACCTTCAAATCTTTCAAAATCATGACTTTTTAAATAGTTCACCGAAATATTTTAGTTCAAGCTTTTAGTTGTGACTCTTGCAAAAAATTATAAATGTATAATTTTTATGAGTCTTTCTGAACAGATTTCACATGTTCCAGTTTCAAAAAACATTGACCTTCCTTCCTTTACAGTCCTTTTTATAAAATAAAAACGCTTAATTGGGCGACACCTACTCCTTTCATTATCCTGTCTTCTTGATATTAGTCCAGAGGAAAATGAGATATGCATTGTTTCAACTCCGCATGTAGGAAATGCAGTTCATTCCTCCCACTGATCCGACAATGGGTGGGGTGTCATTTTCACAAATGATATCAAGTGCACAGTGCCGGAGGAAAGACCCCTCCTTCATTCAGCATAGTAAAAAAAGAGAAATATTTCCTTCATGAGGTTTCTCACCTCATCAAGTTCAGATTTAAAATGTTAATGTTCTGTAGAATATTCTTTATTTTTATGAATGCATTAGCATAGTACATGTTATCTGAGAGTCTGCATCTTGTATGTTTCAGGAAGTAGCGGTTGAGAGGAAAATCACTGACTCTGTACCCTGGCAGCAGTTGAAGTTCATCCAGTGGCCTTTCATTTCAACTACACAACCAGAGGTTAAAACATTAAGCCCTGTCTGGATATACCATATATTTGCCTGAGGAGCCTCTCTGGACCAGATCTGAAACAAGCAAATAAACTATATGTCTGCTCTTGATGGTGGGTTAGAGATCATATCACTTGACTTAAGCCACCCAGAGAGTAATCAGTAATACAGGGATAAAGAATAAAAACTACAGAATCCATCTGTTTAAAATCCAAACATATGGACTGAGCACAATAAATCTCCGCTTGAAAGTTTAGCAACTACAATAGCTGCAGTCAGAACGTTTGGACGACCTTTCGGCTGAATGTGTTTTTTCATGTGCTAATGAAACGACAGGAAAGCACCAAGCACTGCCCTTCATCTTGACATTGTTGAAACGTTTTGAGAGCAAGGGCTACACGTGCCTTTAAAGAAACAGTCTGTCTCGGGGAGATTGCGATAAACTCGAGGGACGTGTTTTGGTAACTCAAAAAGAAAGACAAATATGTGGATGTAAGATCGAAAACAGACACAAATAGAAAAGAGGATAGTCTTTACCGCATTTGGAAAAGAGCATATCCCACTTGTGAAATTTTCTTGGCACTTTTCCATGGGAACTGATCCATGTGCAGGGAGAAGTACCTCCAGGGAGGTCTTGTTAGAGTTTGAATAAAATTGTGTGGATTGAAAGCAAAAGTAAATTTCTCAGCTCATCTCTGGGCGGTAGCGCGTCTACTCCGAAGGATTACTGTGAAGAAAACGTCCAGCAAAATGTAGAGCTTTACTTTGACTTTGATCCTGCTTTTGATCCTTGTTTCTTCACAAGTCAGGAGCATAAAACAATCTGGGGATACCGAAACCAACTCTTACAAGCCAAACATACACCCCAACTGAGAAAAAGAAAGCTTTTTATCACACCCAGGCAAGCGTGCCGGCTAAAAGGAGGCTCAGCGAAAGAAGAAAGTCTCTTAGGCAAGGACGAAGTGAATCGGGCTGGGATGGAGTGTAAACATGAGCCTGCTAGAAGAGGGGACAGCTGGGGTGGGCCTACCACTACAACATCCTCCACCCTCAACAAGACTGGAGCAAACACGTCCCTGGAGAGGCACAGTACTAACATTTTGGAGAAAGAAGACCACTGCGGGGTCAAAGTGAAGCCAGGCTTGACGTCTTGCCAGATGGAGCGGAAAACAAGTAAATATTTTCTTCCATATTACGGTTTTAGCACTAAATTATGAAGAACATTATATATTATACTTTATCCCTTGGGTGTATAATGTACCCTACTTTGACTGCATACTAAATAAATGAATGCAAACACTGAGTTTATAATTTTTTTATTAAGTCAGGGTTGCAAAACTGAGGTTGTGAGTTGTTGAAAAGCTAATAATTAAAACATAAAAAAAAACTGACTGCAGAATGTTGCGATTAACCAATCAGAATCGAGTATTCCACAGAGTTTATCATTTAAATGGATAAGTGAGTCAGTTAAAATGTAGGGTTTTTAAAAATATAAAGTATATTTTAAAAAATCAAACACTAAAGCAATTAAAATAAAATACTTGCTAAGAAACTAGTTTATCTGGATGTCATGTGGGCATAAACCAATATCAAAGAACCGTGAGCATGCAAAAGTGTTGCTAAATTGTTACGATTTTTGCTTAAAATCTCAGTAGGATGTAAAGTACATATTTAATATATTTAACAGACAAAAACGTTTGAGGACACCTATTGCATGAATAAAAAAGAGACGATAAGGTTAGTGTCATTATACAATGTCTTAAATGCATAATGCATAATGTTGTGAAAAACCAAGTTAAGTATCCAGTAGAGTCACGAAAAAATTTTAAATCGATTTGTGAGATGCTTTTTAAGTTGAATGCTTTTACAGGCCCTACAGAGGAATAAAACCCATCAGATAGATAGTCTGGTATAACAGGCAGCTATCCCTTAAATGTTTAGACATCGGTTCTTACTAAACCCTCAGTGACACATTTGTTTCCTCACAGACACAGATGAGCAGTACAGTAATAGCTCTTCAGTTCATACCCACTGACCATAATGCTCAAGCTGTGGGTAATGTTATCTGGAAAGAATGCATAATAAGGTTTGCAGATGACCAGGCACCCACTGCAAGTGCAGTAGGCTGCAGTTCACACCAGTGATTGTGTGACAGAGGGGTTTTTACAACCCTGCTGATGAGAATTCACATTCATTTCAGGCGGTCCGAAACTGTTTTTGCAGAATTCAAGAGGTTTCTGTGATGTTGTTACAGCTTTGGAGTGTGTAAAATGGCGAGAGGGGAGGATGTGGAAAGGCTGAGATGGAACAGCTAATTTAGTCACTTTATATTGGTTTCATACTGTTCCTAGACGCTGAAGTAAATGTCAGCATTTTCTCTCTCTTTTTCTTTGGTTCTCTCTCTCCTTGTATGGGATTGAGCATCATGGTTTGATGAGATGCAGAATGTTATGCTTCTCTTTCTTGCATCTACAGATGCTGATAGCATGAAATTGGAAAATGATATTCTGAAACTGATTTTAATTGTAATTTATCAACTTTTTCAGTTTGAATTGTTTTGCTAATTTGTAGTAATTTTCTTACTACCACTGTATATGATAAATGCATTTATTTCCACGTTCATGACTTATTTATGATTTAGAGACATGGTCATGTTTACATATCTCTTGCAGAATATGCAAAATTCCTTATATCCATTTTATGATCCCTCTTATTCATTTTATTCTACATTTTTCATAATTAAACTTGTACAACACACGGATAAAGTATTAACCAGCCTGTCCCTTTAAAACCATATACAGTGAAGAAAAATGGACTTAAAATTATAACCCCTTTGACCTTATGCAAAGTCTTAAACTTTTTTCTTTTCTATCACCTAATTTTTCATTTTGCAGCATCTGCAAATGCACATGAACTTATGGCCACAGCTGTATATTTCATAATAATATAGCAGGTCAATTACAAGGCATTTCCCAGCATTAGAACTGATCTGTAGATGCTGTTCTGTGAATGTTGTCCTACTTTAGGGTAAGATAGCAGAGTCTCCAAGAACAGGTTTTGTGAACAGCGATGTGTAATTGCAAATTCATGGATTTAAAGTTCTTTAACCTTTCTGATCTCATCACTCTTCACATACTCGCACACATTTCCCAGAGGAAAACTGTCATTTTATCCCATCCTCCCAGCGAACCATAACATCCGACAGGGGAATCTGACCTTTGATATACAACCGTATGTCTGCCAGGTCCCCAAATCCTCAAGCTGTGAGGGAGTTTCCCTCATCTGTCTGAACTGAGAGCCCACATATCACACGCAGCTCAGTGCCAATGAATGGGAACATGAATATCTTTCCATTAATTCTTAGGTTTGAGGAAGTTCCTGTATTTTCCTTCTGTTAATGATAAGTTAAGCATAAGGGTTATGATTCAGGTATGATGGATAAGCTAAGCAAGCAAACCTCTGCGGTCTAAACTGAACTCCACCCTTGAGGCTCAGGTGTCCATCCACTCAAGCGAGTGTGTTTGCCGGACGGCTCTCTCCCTTGACATCCAATCCTCTGAAAGAGCTGACACATTGATTCTATACATGACACTGATGAAATGTGGCCACTTAATTTGGCATGGAACAGAATGTGCGAACTTACAGATTCTGTATGTGATAATTTAAGTTCATCCAAGGCTGTAGCAGTCATGAATATGAATCATTCCTACATTTATAACCTCTGGTAACAATGTTTACTTAAAGGGATAGTTCATAAAAAAAAGTCATTATTTGCTCACCCACGTGTAGTCTAAAACCTATGCTTTCTTCTGTAGAACACAAATGTAGATGTTTGGCAGAAAGCCAAGAACTGACAGCCTCAGTCACCAATCTCTTTCATTGCATATTTTCCCATTAACTGAAAGTGAATGGTGACTGAGGCTGTCACTCTGCTTCTAATCTAAAAAGAAATGGGTCATAAGGGTTTAGAACAACATGTGGGTGATATATAATGTAATATATATTCTTTAGAGAGTTGCTGCAAAACCACTGTTAAAGAAACATTTGTCTAATTGGCCTTTTGGCTCAAAACCTCATAGTTCTGACTAGAGCCCTTGTGACAACCTCTCCGCGTGACAACTAGCCACGCTTCCAAGATCTATTCTGTATCCCGACTCTTCGCTGTTGAATTTGGAGCACACCAAACCCAAAAAGCAGAGGAAACAAAGTCTGCCAGGAACGTCACACAGCACAGCCATCCTTTAAAAAAAGCAAAAGGGAAGCGCAAACCTCGTCCAGTGCCCCAGCCTGCCCGCCTCATGCTCGATGCGCATTTGGAGCGCGTAAGAGATCATCATTCGCAACGACACGAAATCCGATCCAGGCTCTCGCTGCTAAAGGGGGAGTGGAGGAAACACATGAAGTTAAATTAGAAAAGCTCGCGAAGCAGCAACAAAAGAGACTGTATTCAGAGTTAATTAAGGTAAGAGAAGTTTAGTTTTAGTTTTGAAAAAAGGCATTTGCGTAATAAAACGCTTAGATCTCCGAAAGGCTAGTGCTGAAGTCTTGTTTAAGTTCTGAGGTTTGATGACATAGCTTGTTTAAATTATATGATGTGATGAATCTTACTTAAGGCAAAAAAAGAGAGCAATATTTTGCAGTGAATGCATGCTGTTTTAAAAGACCAACCAGGCTGGTTGCCACTTTGGGTTGTGGGCAGCAAGTTTTTGACTGAACAGCATTGTTTTTCTTTGTGACCAGTTACCAACCTGGGTCGTTTTTTGCACGTTTCCACATTTTATAGTGTGTTTATTTATTAAAAAGTAGAAAGCAGTCAGTGAGTGAAGTCATAACTGTATTAAATTAACTATTCTGGTCTGGCTCTGATATGACAGGGACATTTATAAGTAATTTTACAATTTTATTTTTATTTTTTAAAGTTTTTATTTATTTATTTTTTTGAACAGATAACTGCATGTATGTTTATGGCTGACTATCAGATTTTGCTTAAAGTAAAAAAATAATAATAATAAAAAAACCCTTTTGAAACACTTTAAAGATGAATATCTGTAAAGAAGGAAAATTTAGAGCCTTTTATCCCAGTGCTACAGGTTGTGCTGCATGGCCTGACTAAATAAAAAGGTGTTTTTGTTGGTGGAATGAAAGGCAGATGCACATTATTCGTGCTCTATTATAATTGTATGCCATGTGAGATTAAAGCTCCTTTGAGTCTGGCACATAAAACAAATGGGACAGATTTAGAAATCTTGCCTTTTTTTTTTTTACTAACTTTTTAACTCCCATTGTGGCTCTGGCAAGACAAAGACCTACCTGCTTGGATAGAAAAAAAAACACTCACAAAATTGTTTTCAGGTTTGCTGCCAAGTCTGGGGTTGAGGATAAACTACCTCAGGGAAACCTAAAGTGGTTAATTATTCAAAGGTCTATTAGGGAGACAGATTGTGTTTATGTTGCACAGGTTAACCACGCTTATATTGAGTCAAGCCGTACAGCCAGTGATGTAATTGTTAACAGTCTGTTCCTCAGGATGTAATGTTCTGGTATAAGATGTTGAGGGTTTGTGTTTTAAAAGTTATGTTCCTTTCCTGAGGCACACATTCGTTGCAGGCAGGATCTTTAAGCACACTTGTTTTATTTACTGAAACTTTGATGCCACAGTATATCACTGTAGGTCAAAGTTCAAGTATTTTAAATGTAGACTTTGTCTTGTAAGTTGATGATGGAGAGGCATGAACCTGTTGGGATGTCAGCATATAGACTGATGGCTCCTGTGCTTCAGAGAGATTTCTCAAGGCATGCTGCAGTCTCAAGCAGGGAATTTTCTCGGCAGTTGAGGAATGCTAAGGGAGGGACTAGAGCCCATGGTGAAGGAAATACTTTCTGCAGCTCGGAATGGGGCTTTTTAGCCCAGTCAATAAACCTTTGCCATTTTCAACAAATAGATGACTGTTTTAACATCCGTCTTTGCCAAACTATGAGTAGAACTGCAAATATCAGCATTAGGATTTATTTACAGGAGGTTCTTAGAACTATAAATGTGTGAAAGCATTATACGGTCTACAAAAGTTTGCCTGCAGGCACCGTGAATCACAGCAAACTGTGAAAAGAGTAATTTTGACCACAAATCCTTGAACTTAATGTGTCAGCATTTCTTTTATAAGTCTGTCCGCAAAAAAAGACGACAAACTAATATGATTCATCTTTTTAAGTGGGTGACTCATGGAAGCAAGAATTACTTGAAAGACATATAATACTCTTGACTTTTAAAATAATTACACTCCCATTTGAACACATTGCTACTATAGTTGAAAAATACCAACTAAATGATCGTGACAGCAATGGTGAGATCATAAATTAAGATATAATGCAGGCTAATATTTGCCAAAACCTGTTTAATTAATCTCTATAAAAAGCCTGTGATATTATATGCAACACCCTTTATTTGTTAGGCTGAAACAATGAAGTGCCTTTAAAATAACACTTCTCTCGTAAGACTTGCTAAATTTTATATTTATAAGCTGGGTTGAGCAATACTTTGCTTCATAAAAAGCATTGCAAATGGCATAGCCGTGAATGTGTTATATAATTACAATTTTCTGTTGATTTGATTTTTGTGTTTTTCTACCATTACAGACCTTAGCAGAAGTGCCAGTTTGTCGGAGAAAGAACTGAAGGAGGCACGGACCAAGAGTCAGATCATTGCTGCCCAGCTCCAGGCCAATTCCAACTCTAGAGGCGTCCAACTTTTCAACCGGCGCAGACAGAGAGTGAACGCTTTCACACTCGTAAGCGTCGGAGGAGGGGGAGTGGAGGCATCTAAGAATGTAATTGATTCATCTGTTGAAAGTCCACGGACATGGGACAAACGGCCCTCGACTGAGGACCAGGACAGAGAGTTGAATCACAGGAACCTCAAGACAGGTCTCACGTGGTCAGCCGACAGAATCTGCAGCACTGGGAGTGACATGGAAGATGCTAGTGAAGTTACACGGGAGGATGTAGCAGAAGAAAGCAGACAAGATAGACACTTTCTCCCAGTCAACGAGAAGGATGAGGAGCTTTCAGAAGACCTCACAGAGCATGTGAAGGATGAGGTTACTCTTAGAAGTGACAGTAACCCTGGTGAAGATGAAGCTGAAGCAAATGGAGCACACAATAAAGAAATTCCGAATGGATACAGTGCACAATGCAATGGAAAAGCAGACAAGACGGTGGCTAAACAATCCACAATCATAAACAGAACAGCTCGACCATTTTTCTCCCCAACAACAGTAGGATCCTCTGAAGCTACAAGCCCAGTCATGGACATCCCTGCAGCCCATGACTCTACAGCACACTTTGAACCTTCAACTTACCCAATGCACCCAAGACCTGTTTTCTCTCCACCACCACCTCCACCTTCATATCCAACTCCTCCTCTCCCCAGCTACTCCAGCCCTCCTCCACCAAACACAGGCCATGCTCCCTCACCTCAGCCTTCTACTTTCTACGTTCGCCCATATGCCCCTAGGCTTACATTTGTCCCTGACCTCTTGAGTGAGAAGAGATCTGTAACTCCCATCAAAACAGGGATCCTCGACGAGGGCCGGGCTCGCCGAGCAACCCGCAAGTCGATGTTCACGTTTCAGGAGAAGCCAAAAGTGGCTCCCAATCCTGAACTTCTGTCCTTGGTGCAGTGTGCAGATGAAAAGAAGAAAAAACCCCAGCCAGACGCAGGGCAGGAGGAGGAGCTGCTGGCTCTCGGGGCCGAAGCCTCAAACTTCCTGGCCGAGGAAGAAGACATTCATGAGGAAGCTGCGGTGCCAGAGTGGGCCTCGAGTTTGAAAAGCTCCAGAACACGTGCCAGGATAGAGCACAAACCTAAGCAGGCCCTGACCAATGTTTCAGGAAAAGGAGCTGAACTGTTTGCCAAACGCCAGTCAAGGATGGAAAGGTACGTCCATGACAGCAAGGACCCGAGATCACCCTCTCCTACCATGTCTTTGCCTCCTTCGTGGGTATATCCATCCAACATGCCTGGTCGAGTGAAAGCCATAGTGAACTCCTCCAATATAAGTGCACAAATTTCAAAGACACTTCAAACTCACCAGGCCATTCAAAAAAAGACTGTCCCTGCCAAAGCGCCAGTGCCTGCTCCAGCTCCACCTCCAGAGATACCCTTGGAGAACGGCTGCACTAAAATTGAGATGGAGCTGTCCAAACATCAGCCATACCAGCTCAGCTCATCTCTCTTCATCTTTAACCCAACAAAAGATCCATACAGCACTCTTCCCAGAGCTGCCCCAGCTACTAAACCTGTCGTGACAGCTCACTCCTACTCCAGACAATCATCCCTTCCAACAAGCCCATTGCCATCGCCGTACTGCCCATCTGCCACCTATCGGTCAGCCCATTGTTTTTCGCCTCCTTTGACACCCATCACAGCAGGCAGCATCAGTTCTCCAGTGTCACCTTTAGCTCCAGAACGTGTGGCATCACCTCGCTCTGGCGTCCAAGCACCACGTCCCACGTTCTCCACCAGAAAAGCTGGCATCAGCCCACAGGTGTGGAAACCCTCTTCATTCTTTTAAACCTTTCCCTTTTTTAAACATTTCTGCTCCTCTTTGTTTATGTATTCTTCAGACCAAAGTATATTGGAAGAAAAGTAAAAAGGACACATATTGAACTGACTGTCCACTTAGACATAACACGAAAACAGTAAGGTACAAAAATATTCCTACAAGAAACTTGAAATCTAGCACTCTTGGTCAGATTTGTTTTTGTAGTTTCTTGTTTATTTTTGAATGTGGGGGCAATAAATGTCAGGTCCTACCTGTAAAACTGACTTTAATTGTAATTCATAAACCGGCCACCAGAGGGCCATAAATTGAACCTTGCTTATTTTTTTAATCAAGACGTTGTAATTTTGTGCAGCGTTGTGTTTCAGGACTACAGTTTATTCAGTTTTGTGCTCATGCCAGATATATTTTAGGTGCAAAACCAGTGTGTCATTTTCCAATGCTTGCCTCCAAGTTTTCAGGTTGGAGTTGGTACAAACTCATAAGCAGTTTAACAGATGGTGTCTTGCCTTTTATGATGTACGAAATATTATTTAATATGAGTAGGGTGATATGAGACCCTCTTCATGTTATGGCACCCGTACTGTTCTTTTTCTTAATTAGTTCTGTGTGCTTCTCTTTGATTTATAGTTCTAGTTTACCGCTTGCATGCTGCGCAACAGTATGTACTTAACATACAAACTACTGTATGTTCCACTGCAGGCCGTAATTGAGTTTAATTTAATTTGATCACTATTGTAGTATGTAGTACCTGTTTTTATGCTGGTTATTTTCAAACAAATTGCTTCATTTTAGTTTCTTCTCTTTCAAACTATTTTGTCTACTCTGTTTCATTAAAAACAGTGAAACACTCTGTTTCTTTTTTCTGTCTCTTGTTTTCATACTAGATTATCTTCTTCTGTTAAACTTTCTGTGTGGATTTCTTCTTCTTCTTTTTCAGCATCTCCTCTAATCAGTTGTTTCAGTTTTCGGTAGTATCTATCCCGTGATTAGAATCCCAGGGCAGCTTTCCCACAGAATCATTTTTATCTATACACTTGCACCAACAAAATAAAGATATGCGTATCAGAGCCACTCGCCGCGTGGTGCTCTGACCCAAAATGAAATTAGAAACTTTTTTTAACGCTGACTGAATATGTATGTGCCCCACACATTCCTGGCCTGCCCTCTGAAAATGCAAATCTGAGCCGAAACTGGCCCCTGTGGGCTTGAGCTTTAGGCTAACGGGCTGACCTCTGGCCTCCCTCATGCTTGAAAAAACACATTTGCTGGAGCTGAAAACATACCCAGCAGCCTCAGAAGTGCAAAAGCATATCTCAGTAAAGGTTAGTGGTCTTGGCAGCGTGTATGCAAGCGATCTGAAGATGGCATGGTATCGTGGTGTGCTGGGAAACTACTCAGACGTTAGACAAGAATAAACAGCTTGATGTAATCACAGGGTGCATGAGAAGGCCTGATATCGAAAACCATGTCTGAAGTTGCATGCAGTGCTGCAGGAGGTGTTTTAGATGTTTCAATTGCTTGTTTAGGGGCTAATCTGTGCACCGAACCTGGCATGAACTTGGAAAGCTTTTGAATGGTTACTGAATATTTGGATCCAGGATTGTTCTGCTGCTGTTGTGTCTTGAGTGTGATGATATCTTTGTTCCCGTATCTACATTTATAACAAACCTTGTCTAAAAAGGAATCATGACATCATGCAGGGCTCAACAATAAGGAAAGTGCGCTGGCCTAGTTTTTGTCTAGTTAAGTGAACTGTCACATGTACTATTGGATCAACGCCATATATATTTGATTGTGTATGCATATTTTTATGCCTCACAAATTGTATGCCTTGTTTTGCTACAAATTATGCTCATTAGCTTTTAACCTTGTCAGCTAAATAAAATTATCTAACATGATGCCCAGCATTATCTGCTCAGTGAAAGTTAATTTCCTCTATCATAACGTCTAGCTATTATATATCCACTTATCAAATGTTTGTAAACAATTGAAATGTAATCATTTTAATTAAGATATGTGAAAAAGCCAGCTTTATTTATTTATAGCTTTACATAATACACATCGTTTCAATGCAGCCTCATAGTAATAAACTGATAGAATTGATGATGCAAACTTTAAATATGAGACAAATTCAAATTCTGCTGTAAACCAGTTCTAATATAATAGTTTTAGACAAAAATCTCCAGTAATTAATTAGTTAAAATATCTTGTAATGTTAATGTTAAAATATTTGAAAATGATAAAACGTTTAAAAATATTATCTTAAATTAGTTTTGGTTCAAAATGTTTGAATAAAATATCATTTGTAACAATATAACAATTTAAAATGCACATTATATTTATATTGTTTGTATTATATTAAATATATAATTAACAAAAATATATAACATATATTTTGAACTATGGCAAACAGAAAAATCCTTACTGATGAGCCCTGCTATTATTCAGTGTGTGTGTGTGTTTGTGAGTATATTTAGTGACATAGAGATACTACATTAATGTGATGTTTCACGTCTAAAAGTAATCTTTTCTTATCTTTTGTCTTATCAGATTAAGGAGGAGACCCCGGCACCAATCAATAGCCCTGGCTCCACCACCCCAACCTCCAGGACGCCCAACCTCACTAGACGCTTCACCAGCCCTGAGGTGCTTTCCAGCACCGTCTGGTCCCCCAGCAGCCCTCAAGTGACCTCTACATCATCCAGCCCAATCTACAAGCTCACACCAATCTCCCCCACACCCCAACACATCCATAAGCCCATCACAAAATGCCCTTCCCCAAGCCCTATCCACAAGCCCATTGCAACCACAGTATCTCCAGGTACCATCTTCAAGCCGACCACCTCCTCTCCTGTGTCTCCACCCTGGGAAACCAGGTGCCAGTCTCTGGCCGTTAGCCAGGACACTAAAGCCAACCACAGAATTTTGGCCAAAAACATCATCAATGCCGCCAAGCGGAAAAACAGTCCGTCTCCCGGAGCGCTGGGTGGCCACAGTCTGCCCTTGTCCCCGGGGAGTGGCGGTATCGTGAATTCCGAACACAAGCCTGTCAGTCCATTTCAGCCACGGATGCTGGGGGCTCAGTCGCCCACCCTTACCAGTCCCTCTCCCACCCGTATGATCCACTCTCCGGTGCGTTTGTACAACACCCGCTCGCTGACCGACTCGGATGCCTCGGTGGAGTCTGAGGATTCGGGCCTGCGCTCTCCTGGAGTGCGCAGCTATAACACCTGCCCCCGTGGCTGGGCCGGCAGCCTGCAGGTGAAGAGGGGAGGCATGTCTGAAGATCTGTAGGAAGCACTTGATGATTTATACTTCAGCCTGTAGACCAAAGTGTCCCTTAAATATTGAATGTAAAGCATTGTGGATTTGCAGGACATTGAATACAGTACAGTATGACTGTGTGATGGAATCTATATATGTTTAAGAATACACTATCGTTCAAAAGTTTGGGTCAGTAGAATTTTTTAAAGGGATTTTATTCAGCAAGGATGCATTAAAATGACTAAAAGTGACAAAAAGGCTTTTTTATTGTTAATAAATAAATGCTGTTATTTTGCATTTTCTATTCTTCAAAGAATCCATATATATATATATATATATATATATATATCAGCACAACTGTTTTCAAAATGTTTCTTGAGTAGTAAATTTGCTTATAAGAATGATTTTTGAATGACCATGTGACTGGAGTACAACATAAAAAATTCTACATATTCATGTTTTTACAGTATTTTTGATTAAATAAATGCAGGCTTAGTGAGCTTCTTTCAAAAACATTTAAAAAATCTTACTAACCCCAAATTTTTGAATGGTTGTGTAGCTGAACATTTAAAAAAAAAAAAATCTGTCATTATTTACTCACCTCACATGTTTACTCAAATCAGTATGACTGGGAAAACAAAATGAAGTGAACGTTCACATACTGAAATATGACTAATGTGACTATATTGTCATTGTTGGAAACTGGCAGCATCTGTTCCTATTAGTTTTAATTTTCTTGTGTGTTCTATGGAAGGAAGAAAGATTTTTATCAAGGTCATATGATTTTGAAACAACATGAGGGTGAATAAATGAAGACAACATTTTCATTTTAAGGTGAACTGTTCCTATAAAGTCACATTTTGGTCTCATCTATGCAGCTGTCTGTAATCTAATGAAGAAGGCATTACAAGGACTCAGAAAGTTG
Organism: Enteromius mattozi; assembly: GCA_032359235.1. Taxonomy (NCBI): domain Eukaryota; kingdom Metazoa; phylum Chordata; class Actinopteri; order Cypriniformes; family Cyprinidae; genus Enteromius; species Enteromius mattozi. Next base: position 9,009,706 of record JAUMHE010000063.1, on the reverse strand, counting down.
TACCAAAGAACTTAGATGTGTATTACCAAAGATAAAAAGTAACGTGCAAGACTTTTCAAAGCAGTATTAGTTATTAACCTCATTTTTTTTTTTTAATCTATAAAAGGGATTGACCCTTTTGCTTTTTTTGTACAGTATGTTTTGACAATGTGTTAGAGTATTGGAATGTGACAGTATAGGTCCGACTCGAGTCAAACTTGGAAGGGACTGATTGCTTATTGCTGATTGTAAGGTAATTTACATGTAAAGACAGAATGACACAGCAAGGTTTCTATGGTATGAGAGAGAATGGTAGGAAATGGTAGGAAATTCTCTACATTATATATACTATAAATGGAAGCTGCTGGTGACCTGAAATCCAATAAGGTTTCCATATTAGTTTAGTGCTGACATACATGATGGAAATAAAATGGTCTGATGCACAACGCGAGAGGTGAAAAAATAAAGCATTAGGAGGTTTGTAAAGTGTGATTTCACATAAAATGTAGGAATGATTGAATTTGAGTGTTCATTAATGCACCTTGCTTAGATTGCTATTATTATATTTCAGTTTCCCAAGAGGGCAAAAACAGGAGAAGAGAGGTTACTGAGGTTATATACAAGTTAATCTTCACATATCATTTCACATAAAAGGGATTGAGCAATTCTTGGTTTAGAGTGCTCTGTTGGTACCGTATGGTGAGATAATTGCTTTTTTATATGCATTTCACTCAAATAAACATATTTCATGGGGCACTTGTAAGGTTTATCATATACGTAAACATCACCTCTGGCACTGTCAGACTGTGTACAGCATGCATTTACACCTGACTGGTATATTTCTGACAGTACACACTGTATACTGTGTGGTAAACAGTAATTCACACTTCTTAATACCGAATGTTTGTCTGTCGTAGTTCTGAAATTACATATTGAAATCTGTCTGAGCTGATCACTAGCACTCATTTAAGGATTAAGTCTCAAGGGTCATGCATACTAAGTGTACTCGTGTTAACCTGCGCTCAAATATTGGATCACCACACATGAGAAACTCATTCTCTGTGTTGGTGCATCAGCAGATTTTTGAGTATTTGCATATGGGGAATTTTGATTGACAGGGACATCAGCTGTAAAGTGGCTTGGCACCTTTGGCGAGAATAATGTTATCACTTTCAAGGATGCTTTACAGCCCCTGTGGGCTTGTGCGATCCTTTATTTGGATAATGGGAGATGTTATGCATGATTCAGCTTACATATAGAATTTCTTTAAGCTTGATATCATGTCTGAATAAGCAGCCTCACTATTATCTCTGTCTGTTTTCTGTTCTGTTTTTAAATTAAGTGAATAAACACAAACAATGTCATCTTCTTGGATAAAGGTCTTCATTTCTTGATTCTTTTGATGCCGAAAGCATTTCATTAATTACGAAAATGCATACAGTTTTACATTCATATATTACAAACATTATTATAAACATAATATAACTATAAGAAGGGCTATAGTTTATATTCTGAGCTCCTTTACTGATATGATATATATAGGA
>JAUMHE010000063.1:8955831-8968767 GCA_032359235.1 Enteromius mattozi | reverse complement strand
TATTATATATATATATATATATATATATATATATTATGTTGCGTCTCAGAATATTTAAAAATAAGGTTCCTATAACATAACTATATATAAAAGAAACGATTGTAAAAATGTAAAAACCTGGACATACAGATATTTAAACATAACTCTTTAGCTGGGGATTTTTTTTTTTTATATATATATATATATAGAAATTTCAGTAAACTGATAAAATAGCAGTGAGATTACTTTTGTTATTTTTCTTTTCTACAGTTTCAGGCCTACTTTGCAAGAACGGTAAAATATGCATACAGCAAAAGGCCACTGCATTAATATTTTTTTGATTTCTCAAATGCATGCAAGTCTCACCTGTCAATGCAGAGCACAGTCACAATGCCCACTGTGGTAAACTGGTTACTGACATCCACCACCACCACAGCTTTACACATGAAGTGGCCAAAGACCCACAGTCTGTCCCGGACCAGCTGATGGATGTTGAACGGCATCACCAACAGGAAAAGCAGGTCTGCGATGGCCAGATTCAGCACATAAATATCAGAAACCATCTTCTTCTTGCATGATGCCACAGAATAGATAACCAAACCGTTGGCCAGAACTCCAACTGAACACAAAATGCCGTAGATCGTGGGGAAGATGTGCATGAAAGACGCGATGTCAATAATGCTGGGGCCGGTTCGGTTCACACACGTAATGTTAGACAAATTGGCAAATACGGAACCGCAAAGAATATCCGAGGTGTTCATCTTAAATCTTTTTTGCTTAAAAAAAGAAATAACTATGAAAAGTTGTCGTCTGGTCTTCGCACTATTACGCAAGCTTTAACGCGGCACTCTACTTCATATCCAAACCGTTTAAAGTTGTAAAAGCTCCCCTCAGCTGTCAGTTATCGCCCTATTGTCATCTGCTTTGCTTTTCATTCAGTTTGCCGATGCTTCCTCAGTCTCATGAGATACTGATTTAGTGCCCAAAAGCTGGAGCCTCTCTGTGCGTATTCTGCGCGTCTGTCTGCTTCAGTTCGTCTGTTTGAAGAGATACGTATGTCTCCACCCTTTCAGAGTCCCAAGCTCACACATCACACTCAATATTTAAGAGCAAACGTATATGATTATTCATTTGTGCAGTCCATCACAGCAACACGCTCCAAACTGCAGTGGTCACAATCTCCTGATCTGACTGCTAGTTGCTGCCTGTTGCATGCACATATTGTCAAATCTGTTAAAGTTGAATCTTTATCCAATGTAGCTTTAAAGGAATACTTCGCCCGAACATGAAAATTCTGTCATCATTTACTCATCCTCAAGTACTTCCAAACCTGTATGAATCTTTTTTTTTGTTCTGCCTAACACAAAAGGAGATTTCCATAGTGGGAAAATACTATGGAAGTCAATGGTGATCCAAAACAGTCTGGTTACAATTTTTTTTCTAAATTTTGTTTTTGGCAGAACAAAGAAATCTTACAGGTTTGGAAGTACTTAAATGATTTTTTGGGTGAACTATTCCTTTAATGTATACATTTTATCAGTTCATTCGTTCAAAAAAAAACTAACTTAAGATGCTCATCCTATTAATGAGAAAACTTTACTTTGTTGCATACTATCTTACAAATCATGTGTGACAGTGCATGCAAAAGAGCATTGGTCTGATTGGGGTACAGTAGTTATTATTTGTTACATTAATAATAATAATAATAATTATAAGTAATAGTAGTATTTAAAAATATATATATATAGTAATTAATAATAGTAACATGTTATTTACAATTAAAGGAACTATTTTCTATTTGAATATATTTTAAATGTAATTTATTCCAGTGATTGCAAAGCTGAATATTCATAACATGATTATTCAGTCATTGTAATATACTGATTTGGTGCTCAGTTATTATTAATTATTATTAATACTCATTTATAAATAATGGCTCTTATGATTACATGTTATTTAAAATATTATACAAAATATTTTTGCTGCTTTATATTTCTTTTGAAACCTTGATCATTTTTTCAGGATTCTTTAATAAATAGCATTTATTAAAAATCACGGTAGTTTCCACAAAAATATTAAAAGCAACACGTATAACTGAAACTATACAAAATTTGTATGTTGTAAATTTTACAGCGCCTCATGTCTTAAGTCTCGAATGTCAGAGAAAATAAAAGTGTTCATGTTCTCTCTTCTCACACATCACAGCACTCTCACACACTCATTCACTCTCTTGCACACGCTCATTTACCGCTGTCATAAATCCACCATATCAACCTCAAAACCTGTTCAAATGTCACAGTTTTCTCATGTGTGGGAATCTAAGGTAACAATGCGTGTGCATGTTTGTGTGTGTGCGCGGATGTTTATGTCTCCATAAAATTAAACTGGCTGAGGAACATTTAGTGGTTACGGTAGCTTAGCCTGAGGTTGATTGCATGTCTTGTGATTTGGATGGGTGACCAATGACCAAATGATCTTCAGTCACTCTGACATCTTTAGTCACGGCCTGCTAAAGAGAGTCACACAACTCATCATTTGCCATAATTACTATATGATATATATTAAGTATGGCATACTATATATTTCTGGATCTATTAAGTATTTGTCACACAATATATTATAAAATATAAAAAATATTATTGATGATTTGAATGGCTTTGTGATGTAAGTGACATATCAAAGTATGTAATGATGATCTGTCCCCCAAAGGGTCCTTGGCCTGAAAAAATTTATAGACTCCTGTTACGGGCTTAAAACTTTCACTGTGAGAAGGTCAGATGAAAACAGCACTGACCTTGGCATTATTGCACCCTGATATGAATAATTCACTCAAATCAATGAACATCAAGGAGAAGGTGAAGGCTTTGTTCAAGGAGCAGCGTAATTATGGAAAACTCGTCAAAATCTCCAGCTCAACTGCCAATTTGGTGCGACTCATTACTTCACAGTTGGTTCATGCTTCTCTTTTCTAAGTCTGCTGATTATGGAAGGTAATTTGCAATTGTTGATACATGTGGATTCCTTCATGTTAATAATGCATGTCCTCATTCATAGTAATCAGCATAAGTAGATTGGTTTGTTCTGTGTTCCAGCAGAATTGAAAACTCCTTGTGTTCCTTTATGTTGCCTTTGATACAGTCTTTGATACCCAAAAGCAATTAAAACAGTGAAATTGCATTTCATTTGGTGACATATGTTCAATTGCAATGCATAGCCATTCCTCGATGACTGTCACAAAATGTAACATAAGCAGCAAGGTTCCTGGATAATGCAGACTACTCAAATATCACTCTGAAACGACTGAGAAATGTATGCTTTCAGGCAAATATTTGTCACAAAAAATACAAAAAGATAATAGAGGAAACATGGACATGACACTAAGAAAAATGACCCAAAGGAAAAATATTAAATAGAGAGTATAGCTGTTTTACTTTGTGGTCACATGATTACAAAGATCATATGATGCCTTGTAGTACTGGAAGATATTTGGCAAGATAACAATCCCTGTTTCCAGCCTGCACAACCATCATGTTTTTTTAATGGCCATCATGCCCAAAATGTTCATACAAGGAAGGCAGCCAACTGGATTTTGAAACAAGGCCTTTATGAATGAAAGCATTAATGTCCAGCAGAGGGCGCAGTCAGTACTGACATAAACTGTCTGATTTCTGAGAGTTGGGTAAACAATCTTCGCCTGCAGTGTGTTCCTTGTCAGTGTGTGGCCATCAGTCTTGATTAATCAGTTAAGCTGCCTTAGTTGAATTTGACAGTAACCCTCAACAGTTTCTTTAGCCTGATGTGCCTGACGTTATCTTCCATGTTAATGAACGCCGTCTGAGATGGTATAAACTGGTGGTAAGCTGAGGTGGTGAATATTGTTATTTGTCCATTAGAGAGGAAAAAAAGGTTTTGCTTAAAAAATGTAAAATTGATCTTACATTGAGATTAAATTGAATGGTATAAATAGCAGCAATGTAAACATGTACGTTGTACAGTATAACATTTACTCACAATTGTATGTTTTGTGACATGTCACGTCTTGTGTATAAGAGATATTTCTACATGTATATGTGTATGTAATCATACTCTCCCGTGAGTCATAAAATATGCTTTCATCTAGTCATGAAATATAAAATCATTTATGTTTCATCATCCCTGGGAAATCAATGGAAACTAATGGGGATTTTTAGATGAGCTATTGGTGATGAATTCAATCATAATCTCCCCCTATGGTTACTGACATTTTTAACTGCAAGTGTTGCTTTTTGGTTTGCGAACACAAGTGTAAAAAAAAAAAAAGTACTGACTATCATGAGATACTCAATTACACGATTATTCTGTCAAATTTATGGAAACTAGATTCTGATCATTTTGTCTGTCATTGAGCTTAAGATATCATCTTTGCGCTGCTTTTCATCTCAAGGTGCTTTTTAATCAAGAGAGGAAGATGCCTGTACAACCACTACTCAAGATGTCAAAGGGGATTCAGGGAATATAAAGTGTGCCTGGGCCAAAATGATTTAATTGTATTGATTCAAATGCATGGTTTGTTGGTTCAAAGGCTGTAGCCAGGTTTAATCAATCTAATCGTGGTAGTTCTGATGGAAAATTGAATAATACAATCTGACAGGATTTGTGGTTTCACATTAAAGCTTATGAGACAAATGCAACTCCTGTTACGCAGAGCAAAATCTTTGAACCTGTTCACCATGCACACAAACATACGCATGCACAAAGTCTTTCACTTGTCATTTAGGTGACGCTTTTAAACCGAAATGAAGTATAACGCATCCAACATGTTTTCCCCCATTCTATTGATCAAAAAACACTTCAAACAACATTGTATTTCAAAAGCAAAATTGCATGAAATAACAGAAATCGACAGACAATAGAGATATAATTTATAGTCACTGAATTATGTTTTGAAATATATTTATGTAGTTTATTGCAAAATATTCATATATTTAATTAAATTTCCATTTATGATTACTAATTTTAATATAATTTTATATAAAACAGAGTGAAAAAGAAACAAAATTACCACTTTGTATGAAATGTGCTGTATAAATGCTATTTGCGAGCATGAGGGGTGACATCATCCACAATGCTTTATGAGTGGTGGATCTCTCTCTGGGACTATGAGTAGTGTAGTTAAATTAACAGTGACTTGGGCTTCTGCAGAAGCACGTACCATCGATTAACACCCTCAGAGCGCAGAGTTGGTCTGTCTTGAGAGGTTTATACATTATCACTAAAAATCAATTTCCATATTTTCACTTCCGAAACCCGACCGTTGAAATGTATTATAGGGTTGAGTGCCTCGCTTAAGGGCACAATGATTATAGGACATGGACTGAAGGGCCTGCACCTGAAATTTTTCAGTTGCAATCCCTGATTTTTAACCATTGGGTTACCACCACCCAGACGCAGGTTCTTGCTGGTTATAGTTGTTAACAAATCAGTTAATCAGCACGGTGAACGACACTACCGTCCAAAACACAATATAACAAGATCATTTCGCAAATTCTGAGCCACTTGCAAATACAATGGAAAGCTTAAAAAACACACTCAGGCATAACTGAAATGCAGCACTAACTAGGTTTGTTCACCAACTGATTGTTCATAATGATTTATTTGTTTGTGTGAAGTGCTTGCAGCGACTATGATCTGCCCACTTAACGCATGCTGCAAAATTTATTTCCGATTTTCATCCAAAACAAGGCGTCCACACATAACTGAGATGAGCGTGAGAGCGAATGCCACAAAACAGTCACTGTACTGAAACACAACCTTTTGATTTATTTGTTTTTGATGTACCACAGAGAAATGGGCAAGAATTAATAGAAAATATTCAAGTCACATGAACCTAAAGATAAAATGAGGACACAGCTTCATTGTTTTCATGCTATTGGATATTTAGGACTGACATTTGTGGTTTGTATAGATATTTAAACACTTTTTTCTTTCTAACTTATGCAAATAATTACGGATGAATCAGAAAAACGTGGCTATGCTAAAGGGTCCATCAAAGTAATCTAGTCCTGGGTTGTAACCGTCCTATTACTGGCTGCCTCCAACACTCAAAGACCCCTAAAACTCTCTGTTAAGACATCTGGTTATTGACTCGTCTTATAGCGATTCATGTACTCCCTGACAAACAAATACATTCTTATATACTTAAAATTGGACATTTAGATGGCTCTAAAGATATTTGTCACCATTAATGTGATGATTATCGCTGGAATTATATAGGCTGCTGACATTCGTCTTCGATGAAAGCTATTTAATCAGTGAAAGCTGAGATTTATGGATGCATACGGACATGCCACCCACAAGAAATTCCTTTTTTAACCTCGCAGGGTTCTTTGCATAATTTATCTTTCATAGTTCTTGATGCATGCAGCAAGCCTTTAAGCTACATGCTATTAAATTAAAGGGTCATGTTATTGCACATTCGTGTTAATAAAAAAATGTCTGAAGGCAATGAAAAATAATAGCATACAGTGATTAGACTATGAGCAGTCTATGAAACACTGGACACGTGGCTATTTTAGCTTACAGTGATAATTACGCAAATTGAGAATTGAGGGTCTTCAGCTGATGCCTAAAACAAAAATGATGTTATCAAACACAGTATTAAGTTCAATAAAAAAAAATATAAAACGTGATTTTTAATTAGTTACATCAAGCTACCCTGTCATTCCTGTTATGCAAAATATGTTTAAATCCTCATACTATATAGAAAATCATGCAAAATGGTTTTATTCAGTCCAACGTTATCCAGTTAGCCCCTGCTGGTAGATACTGAATCTTTTAGTTAGAAAAAAATAATTTAAAGGAATAGTTTATCAAAAATGAAAATTCTGTCATCATCCTCGAGTAGTTCAAAATCTGAATAATTTTGTTCTGCTGAACACAAAGGTCGGTATTTTAAAGAAAGTTTGTAATCAGCCGATTTTGGGTCACCATTGACTTCCATAGTAAGGAAAAAAATACAATGATAGTAAATGGTGACCCAAAATAACCCGGTTACAAACTTTCTTCAAAATATCTTCCTTTGTGTTCGGCAGAACAAAGAAACTCATACAGATCTGGAACTACTCGAGGGTGAGTAAATGATGACAGAATTTTCATTTTTGGGTGAACTATTCCTTTAAAAGATTTGTTTCAAAGTAAAAGATTCATCCTGCTTCATAAAACTACTAAAAGAGCTAATAATATGTAGAGCTAATAATTACAAAAGATCCTGTAGGCTAATTCTCAATTTTGTATTGTTACATTGATTATGAAAGTAGGGAGTTTCCGTGCTGTTGTGGTGCCCCAAAATCTGTTTAATGATATGTTTACGCCCTCATCCAGCTCTGAGATCTATGCCACATAATGATTCCTGTGGCAATAGGAAGGCAGCACATGCATAACACAGGCTTAACAGATTAATATGGGCACAATGGAGCAGAGAGGCACAGAGCAAATACAGAAGTAATTGTTAACACACACACTACCCTGCAAGGCTGTTGAACGAGAAACATCAATGTGAAATGAGATGAGAAACTTCTACGTTTCTGTATCGTATTGAACACGCAGAGGCAATGAAATCTACCATGAGTGGAATGAGATGCGGAGGTTGTATTCATTTCATATTGGATTTTAAATCGGGTTTGCACACAGCACAGGTGTTAAATCACGTGATCATGGTGACCCTGGCTCAGCTGGTGCCTTTGTGCAGGGGGACGGGGCATGTAATGCATGGGCAAAGTCATGCTAGACTGTGTCATTAATTTCTCGCTGTGGTCAGGATTTCGGCTTACCGAAAATTGCAGATACAAGATATGTCTGTGGAGTTTGGGGACAAGATGAAAAGTGATGATGGATTTCTTGCTTGGTGGTTTGTGCACACAGAATTAGCTGTTTGAAATCTGCATGCAGGTCTCATGAGTTTTGCTCCAGCAAATATAACTCTTGTGTTTTGCAAATGTATCGCTTAATTTAAGTTGCTGTACACTGAGTTTTGTACGCATTAATTATCACCAACATATGGTGAGTTTACACTTACTGCACTTGAGGGAAGCACATAGCCTAGGAGACTTGTGTTTTGTTTAATGAGAGTCGTGCTGTTTTGTTTTTTTTTTTCCTGTGAGCATTTGTCACGCATGGTTGATGTATCTTTTAGTTTTAACTTTTAAATTAGCTTTATTCCATTAGACTATTTACAAATTAACGTTAAGCATGTACACAGCTTTATCTGAGTCAAGTCATTCCAACAGAGGTACACTGTGTTTTCAAAGTTTTCCTAGGAAATGGAATTTATCTGTTAAATCTGCTAGTTTGGCACAGACACGTATTTTCACGACTGACCATGCAATGTCTCTTTAGATGAAGTTCTGCATACTGTCTTGGCAAAGGATGAAGTGAACAAGAATAATTTCAATGTAGAAGTTAAGCTGCAGGCAACTCATCCAGGCATTCGGTTTTGCCTCTTGGTAATGTGTCGAACGACTTTTTGAAACTTTATTAGCAGAGACATAATCTAAAATGTATGAAGACAAGTGTGATAAGTCTCTTTAATTGGTTCCTGGGAGAGTGCTGTGGTCGCAGTGAATACTAGGGCAGCAGTGACAGTCTTTTATGCTATTGTTTAGAAGCTCCCAACTGAGTTTAAAGGTTCGTAGAGCGAAGAAACAATTATTTTTTAATTAATAGGCAACTTAGGTTTATCCTAAAAGCAGATATTTACCCTTAACCCTCCCTGAAATGACAATCCTCTGCCACCTAGAGGATTTTTGGTGGTACTGCAACAATTCCAACAAGTGTCAGAATGAATGCATTCAATTAACAGAAAGAAGAAAACAAATAACTTAACTGCTATTTTTATCCCTTAATTGAATTTAAATGTAAAACTTGAGCTTTACCTTTGATTCCCATGTAATCCATTTATGTGAAAGACATGCAATTAACCCATTGTCCCCTACACTCTTATTTTACCTCTTGTTACTGCCATTCAAATCTCCATGTACCTGTTTAACCAAATGAAATGTGACATTTCTATTTCCCTCTTTGCACTGCATGCGTCGGTCCCTCTGTATATTTACACAAGCTATCAGAATGGCGGGCGGGAGGGTTCATTTTCTCTGCTCAAACAGCGACCTGATATTTTTCAGTGTTTTGAGGGAAAGGGCTGCATGTGAGATGACGATCGAGTGTCTCGTGTGTGTCATGGAGCAAAGCGCCGTCATATCTGCAAAATGAAATAGAAGAGACATGCATTATTATTTTAATTTTTTTTCTTGATTAATGAATCAATAAGGGATTCATTGATGATGGGATTTATTTATGCATTCATTCTTATCTTGACTCGGTGCATGTAAGTTATGTTAAAAATATTGTCAAGGACTTAATGCTACTTACAGTTGTTAAAACTATGCTGCATTGCTAATATGTTTAATCATAAGGTATTATTTCTATATTAGTCTATCTATTTTAAAGTTCAGAGTTAACGATGTTAATATTATTATTCTTCTAAAATTCATGCAAGTGTAATATGTGCTTATTCAAATGTACCCCAACGTGGTTAGGCGTCACCCAAGAACCAATGAGCAGAAAAGAAATAAAGTTTTGGTTCCGTTATTTTTGGAAGTCAGTGGAAACCGAAATTGCTCAAATACTAACATTCTTCAAAATGAGTTTCATAGAAGAAAGACAGTCATATAGGTTTGGAACGACATTGAGAGCTCGGAATTTTCTTAGTATGACAGGATTTTCATATTTTATTCATTTTATTTTGGACCTTTATAGCCCATTGTTACCATTACCATTATTTTTTAATTTAAAAAAAACAACAACAACAACACATTAAACAAAAAATCTCGAAGCCAAAAGACTTACTTTTGCAGTGTAGTCTTATTATTTATTTATTCACTTCTTTTCAATTAAAACGACTATTTGACAGCATATGCAGCACCAGGAGGCCCCTCTTGTGGTATGTAAGAACACTGTGAGCACATTTCTTCACGCATTCCATGACCAAGTTAAGTTTAGCATGCTTGGAATAAAAATGCCCCCTGTCTGCTAACTTTGACCATTACCACTAGGCACAGATCTGACCTCTGCCAGCAAGCCTCACTCAGTAAATGCCAGAGAGGACGTAAAGGTCTCGACGAATGTAAAAGTAGGTATAATGAATCTGATAATGGTGTCCCACCTCCCTACTGAGTCTCCTCATGCATCACATCCAGCCTCACGCTGTGCGGGAGAACAGATTATCTCGTTATCAGTGACCAGTGCTGTGCGGTCAGCCCTCAAAGTCTTTCACAGTCAACATGGAAATCAGAGAGAAGGAAAAATGGCTCTCATACACAAGTAAGAGTGAGAGATTAGCAGTATAGAGCAAGTTTGTGTTGACTGTTATCATTTCCTAGAATATGGTATGCCTATATCTCATTTAGAAGCATCCTCATCCTCTAGATTGACTGGCGGTCTCATGATAGTGGTAAAAATAGCATCGGCCCACTCAGAGTTGATTTAATTTACGAGCCTGGTGTCTCACTGTGAGAAGAGTGTGATGAGAATAGGGAAATGGAGTGTAACTATACACACACTCTCTTAAGCTGAAATTGAAATCTGTGGATTTTGACTTATTGGATCAGAATGAAAGTGAAACGCAGGGAAATGCAATTAGGTGCAAAAGTGAATTAAAAAAAGAATGTTGCAGATGTAAAGAAAAAATATGACCCCATGAAATTGCTGGACGTGATCTGTTTGCCGTCTTGCGTTGGTGTATTTCCTGCTGCAAGTATGTGATTTGAAATCTGTCATTTTTGCTTCTGAGAACCAGTTTTTAAGCCAATCACAATGAATCATAACCAAATGCCATATGACTAATCGCTCTTGATTTTATTTCATTGACATATAAGACTACAACAGTTTATATGATCCAAGAGATGCACACTTTTTAGGCAGCTATGTATGTATAAGACTCATTTCTACAGTGAGAAATTAAGTAAATATGTAATAAAATATGACAAATGTGAAAAATGCAATATTTACATTGATTTATAGTGGAAAGTAATGGAAAAAAATTATAAACAACATTTATATTTCTGTTAGATGAAAGCCTGAGGACAATCTATAAATATAATCTATAGAATAAAAATAAACAGTATTAAAAAAAAAAAACTAATAAAATAATATTAATTATTATTTAATTTTCTGTGGACCCATAGCACCTACTTGTGGCCCCCTGGGGTTGTTGTATAATTTTATATTTACAGTTTTTTTAATAGAATAATTGTTTATAAAGATTTTTATAAACATTTCCTAATCTTGGAACAATGCACTTTGAGGTTGCCTCCTCTGCGAAGGATTCATGCTGTGCTGCCTTCGAAATTGGCCTAGAGAAGATATGTTATTAGGCTGCATAATTGATATGCCAACATCTTAAAACAGCCTTCTCAATAGGAAAGCACCAAAGATGTCTTAAGATGTGGCCTACGGTAGCAGCTCACTAGGTTTTGGAACAGAGCTACGGGGTCTTTAAGGAACGAAATGCACATGCTGTGCTCCACTAAGGCGCATATGTGCGTCTGTGTGTGGCGTACAGCACGATGGGGAATATTAGATGTGATGATTTCAAAGAGAAAGGATGACTGAGAGAGATGGTATGCTAGAATGCTGATGGGGCCTGGGAGTAAACTGCAGGTAGCTCATTGCGCTCCTGGGTGCATCAGAGAAGTGTAAGTACCTGTATGAATTATGGGACGCTGGCTATGGGGGGTAACGTGCAGAAGGAGAATGAAGAGATAGATATGCGTGAGCTGATTAATAATGAAGAGTTATAACAGCATGGCAAAGCTTAGGCAAACATCTCTGCAGACTGTCACGCCACATAGAGCAGAACTGCTGCCTCCATCTGCTGGAGCTCATGTCCAGTAGCACCAGCATGCTGATGTGAGCGCTAATGGAGATGATGATGGCATCTGAAATCACCGAGATGGGATGGCTGTCATGTCTCTGGAGGACATTAGTGAACTGGTGTATTTGTTGCGGGACCCTGTCTATGCCTGTGTGAGGTGTGTAGAAGGGCGGGAGAGGATGCACAGTGAGAGGGGAGGAAATCATTAGTTTTGTGACCCATGTGTTCGGTTATGGAGAGACCTTGAGCACTGTGTGTGTGTGTTAGAAGATAGATTTTAAATGTGAGGCTGTGATGAATCAGAGGTGAAAAGGGAAACCAATAATAACGGTCAAAACAACATGATAAGAGATTACGGTGAAATAGCCTCATGATGCACTAGATGGGAAGACCTGTTCCCCTTTCTGCCTTTTTATGAGAACAGATGTGTATGTTTGTCCAATGTTCCATTTGCAGTAGTAAATATTATACAATAATGGAGCTCTTGTAACAAAGAGCCAGCCTTTAAAATGGGGAAAGCGGGAAAGAGAGAGAAAGAGATTTCTTTTGTACTATTATTTTATTTTATTTGTTAAAGGTAAAGTGTGTAATTTTTGTCAAAATAGCATCACAAAATGGGAGTTAAAAAAAAAATTCTCACTTCTGTTTGTTTTTAAACAAATAGTCTTGCCTCCAGACTCATGCCATTGGTTAAGTTGGTGTTGGTGTTGGTGTTGGACTGGTTGAGGTGCACAAATAAAGCACACAGACACAGTTTAAAATCTTTAGAAAATTATTTCTGCAAGTTAAGAGCAGTATGACATATCAGTATGACAAAACGTTTTACTACAAGGGGACCAAATATTAAACTTGATTGTTGACTGAAGGTAAATGTTACATTACTAAATTAGCTTATTCTCTGTATAGTTAAATTAAAAAATTAATGAAAAATGTTGGAAACAAAATATTATCATCGCTCTGCAGTAAATTCAATTCAATACCGTACCATCCCATTGGCCTGCACGACTTCCACGGCCAGCATCATCATTACCATCATCAGATCCTTCTCC
>JAUMHE010000063.1:8935282-8946330 GCA_032359235.1 Enteromius mattozi | reverse complement strand
TTGCTCTGACATGCATTGTGAGCTGTAAGGTCTTATATAGACGGGTGTGTGGCTTTCCTAATCAAGTCCAATCAGTAAAATCAAACACAGCTCAAATGAAGGTGTAGAACCATCTTAAGGATGATCAGAAAAAATGGACAGCACCTGAGTTAAATATGAGTGTCACAGCAAAGGGTCTAAGGAATACTTAGGACCATGTGATATTTCAGTTTTTATTTTTTAATAAATCTGCAAAAATGTCAACATTTCTGTGTTTTTCTGTCAATATGGGGTGCTGTGTGTACATTAATGAGGAAAAAAATTTACTTAGCAAATGGCTGCAATATAACAGAGTGAATAATTTAAGGGGGTCTGAATACTTTTCGTACCCACTGTATACTATATATCTGTTTGTATCACTCAGATGATTGTTTTCACTTCGAATTGCCCTTCAAAGTGCTATCCCCTTTGGAACTCACCAAGAGTTTTGTCATGCTTTGATCTCACTGCCATGTGGTCACATACTGTCGTAGTTCCTGGAACTGTCAATAGATCCGAACAACTCAACATACTGTATTTGAATGGGTTTAATTGGGACAGGCAGCAGTTTCACTATATTTGCATTCATTGATAACTATGCTTTACAATTGCATTTTATTACTGGGGATTGCTTAAACTACTCAGAATACCTTAGCAACTGCATAGCAACAGTTTTGCAAATTCCAAAACACCACAGCGACTGTAAAGCAACATGCTAAATTGTTCAGGACACCTTAGCAACTGTATAGCAACAACCTTGAAACCTCCCCGAACACTCTAGCATACTGATTGTTTTGACTGGGCAAGCACACCTCACTTTTCTGTCCGAAAATGTATAAAAAAAATCTCTGGGTTTGTGATGCTATTAACAAACTGACATTTTATAAGTACAATTCTGAAGGATCATCAAGATGAAACAAAATTTCATAGCTTGTTTGTTAACTGTGAATGAAGCTTCGCGTTTGATTTCCGCTGTTCTGCACGGAGATTCTATTTTAGCCACCAAGGTCTGTTTTTAAAAATCACCTTTTCTTATAGTGTGAAAATCTACCTCTAAGTACCTGACATTCGTCTATGCTCTGCTACACATTTTTATCTCTTGTGACTCGCTGAACTTCACGCTGCTCTGCACCGGTGTGATATATTGACACGTCGACAGTAACAACAACTCTTGATATTTACAGAAGCCAAAAACAAACCACCGGCAAGCGGAGTTGTGCTGTACTTCTCCATTATATGAGGTTTCCTCATCGGAAAGCATGTGTCAAAGTAATGAGGCAGAAATTCAACACTGCATCTCCTCACTGTGGTCTGAGAGAGCTGTGACATTGTGCTGTTCCTCCTGACCTATGATTCACACACATATCTGTGCGTTCAACATGGATGACTGAATAGTGGAAAGAGAAAAACAGGTGTTTCTTGCTTCACATTCTCCTATAAACATGGAAAATAAACTTAGTTAGGTGACTGAAAATATGAATAAACTTGTTTAGAATCACATATTGCTTATTGTAAGAATAGAAAGATTTCATCACTGCTCCGGGTGTGTGTTCACGGTGGATTTGTGTGTGTGCACTTGGATGGCTTGGAGCAAATTCCAAGTGGGACACCATACTTGGCCACACATCAGGTACTTTCCTTTCACATTGAGATCGCACTACATCGTAATAGATGTGAATCACATCGGTAGCTGTTTCCTATGTATCTTTAAAGGGATCATTGGATGCAAAATTCACTTTTGCATTTAGTTTGAACTGAATCGTGTCTTGGCAGTGTGTGTATACATTTAGCCTATACATCTACCTTATAATGACAACAGTGTCTTTTTCAAATCCCAACAAATCATAAGCAGTGTTGAGGTTTTACTTACACTAGGCAAGCTTGCTTTGAACTGAGCCCGAGCGTGATCTTCCCTCCTCCCCTGCTGGTATAACTGCAGATCTCCAAAATTGGGTAGGATGTCCAAAAATGGGTAGACCTCCAAAATGGGGCAGGGGTCTCTTCGCGCAAAGACTTTCACCATTGGCTGGCTTCAACCAATTGTTATTGATGTACATGTCAAAATAAAATCTTGTCTATTAAACCTTGGTTCTAGCTTGTCTAAAATAAAATATGCTATAAAAATCAATGTTCTCCGTGAGAGCAGAGCCCAAAGGTCATGGTCAGTGGTGTTCAGAGCGAAGTTTGAACCTCTACTGATATAAACGGGAATTACCCATGAGCTTTCCGGTGAGCTGTCACAGCACAAGGGACTTTATCGCTTTGTTTTAGACAATGAGGGTGTCCTGGGGCTTAAAATTTGCAGTTATATTATCTGCTTATCTCCTAAACTACAACTTTCTTTACCATTCTATTTAGCACTAATCCTGCTGTGCAGCCAAATTCACTGGTTAAGCTTAGTATCAGGTGTGGTAGGTTTAGGGGTTAGCATTTTTGCAGCAATGTGTAGGAAATTAACACTGTGATTGACACAACCAATAAATTCTTTAGAATCATCTGTGGGGCAGAGTTTGCGCTGAAGTTGATTGGGAGAAATAAATCGTGCATGCGTAAAAAATAAGCCAGTGTTTTACTCACCTTTAAAGCTTCCTAGGTGTATGTGACTTTCTTCTTTCTGACGAATCCTGGCACTGCTAATCATTGCAGTAGGCAGGTGTGTCCCTTAACAATCCAAAACATGTTAAATAAAGCATGAGTATACGTAATAAAACATATCCTACACTGCTCCGAGGGGAATTTTTCTGCTGACTGTTTCAAGAGGAAGAAGTATAGGTGGATGAAATAGTATGTATGCGTTGCACGCATCTCTGGGAAAATCCTCAATTTGTGCTTCTAATTCATGACTCTGTTTGGTTTTGTTCTTTCTGCACACTTTTTATGAATATTATTGTTTATAAATAGATAAATGAATCACTGGCTATCAAATTTCTATTTTTGGTTGGTTAATAAAAATTGAACCCAGGATCTCCTTGCATAAACAGCGCCTCCTGCTGGTATTTTTGGCCATGTCTTATCTCACCAAGTACACTGTGTGAGCTAAACTATTTAAACACCCCAGGCTATATTTCAGTCTAATAGAGCTTGCAGAGTCACAACATGCCCAGCCCTTACATTTGTGAAACCCTTTTCAATCCTATATTTTACAGCAAAAGCAAGTCTTTTGTCTTGAGGTGACTTACAGGCTCATAATGGCCCTATTATTCAAATAATGAACCCTAGAAGTCATCATCATCACCAGGCTTCCTACAAGCCTGCTTTTGTATTGATACTCATTGTCATGAAAAATACACATGACATCATGCTATCGTAATTACAGTGTTCTTTGATCCTGTTCAATAATTCTCTGCAGTTTGCGTCGATAATAGGTTGAAGGAAGCAGAAGCCCTGTGGAGTGGGTTTGATAGATCTTGATCACACTGGGCCAGTGAGACCCTAAATGAACTCAAACTTCAATATATTCACAGCCGCTGTATTAATCCGCACTGACTCACCGGGAACCCGCCAGAAACCTTGCATTGACCCAGCTCAACAGGAAATGAGTGTCTCTCTCTCCAACGCCAATCTTTTTTTCTCTCTAAGCCACTTGACTTCTAAATAGCAAAATACTTTAAATGACAGTTTCCGTGGCAGCCTAGCATGGAATGCGGAAATGTGCCGAAATTTATGACAGAGACATGTCGTCATTTAAATTAGTCCACTTCCTATGCTAGTCGATGAGAAGCTCTAGTTCCTATTATTGGAAAGTCAGCGGTGACTAGGTCGAGTGTTAATTGCTCCATGCTCTGTTTGCTTCTGTATATACGCCTGTGACAGAGAAAATGGTGTCTGTAACCAATCAAAGACACTTTCTTATCAGGAACACTGACAATGGAATCAAGGGGACATGGAAAATATGACAAGTCAAAAGACTCAATGCATATGACCCTCCATAAATAGCTCATTAACTCCTTTCTTCTAAGCCAGGCAGAATATTATACAATCTATAAGATCGTTATCAAGAATTCAGTCTATTGCTGTGCACCAATCAATGCAAAATACAATTAAAAATCTGAGGCACTAAACAAGAGTCAATTCGCAATTCTATAATAAGCTAAGCAGGGGAAACGCTATTACCCTCTAGGGACCTATAGGAGGCGCCATAAAAAAATTTGCGATGATGGTTTATTTCAAGTTTCATCACAGTGTTTTAAACTCTCTCGCTCACCTACTTCTCAATCTAGCTCCCATGTGGATCTTATAGTAAAATGGAACAGCTCCCAAGTGACGGGCTTTACAAAATAGGGCTGCGCGACAGATGAACCTAATAGCGGAGAGCGCCAGAGGCACGTTAGCGAAGAACAGGCCACAGTTGATAAGTCATTGAGTGAGAGTCTTATCCATGCATGAGAAATAATGTCAAATATTCCATCTATCTCACAGACCCTAGAACAGACCGGCCAACTTCTATTAAATGTCACAGCTTAAATTGCTCATCACAACATGGTAGAACGGTATTTAAAGAGCATTTAGTTCTGTTCTTGTGAATGGATGGCTTACTGGGGAAAGAGCTGAAAAGTTGACATTTCCATGCTAAACATTCTGCACTCCAGGTTTAAGTGCGCATAATTTCTTATGTAGCTTTTGCTTAGGAATGACATGTAGTTCTTTTTGATAAATCTGGTCATTATGTGTATTTCTGAGCCACAAGGTGGCGCTCACTAGACCCCTATCAAAGATTTCAGACATCAGAGCTTTATTCAGAAATGTCAGTTGGATGTTAAATAATGCAAAAGCATGTCAACATCGTTCCCAAAGGTTGGATTGAACTGCCGAAAAACACCCAAGCATTGCGTTTGCAGAATAGATTCTCTCCAGGGTCGTGTTTATCAGTCCACAATTGGCCTCATTATGAGAAACATCAAATCTCTGTGCGGACAGGATCACTTTATTATAATCATTAATTTCATAGTACTCTGTGTGCTAGTACTCCCAAGTTTCATTTGTATTTGTGTGTATGTTTGGGATGAAGCCCAGATTTTCTAAGGCTCTTGTTAGTGTGAAAGGCAGTACTGATCCATGGCTTCAGGGCTGGCTGTGAGTGATGTTCTCCCGAACATGGCCGCAAACGCTCTGCTAATAACATAGCAGAGGAATGCGGTGACCATGGAGATGACTGTGCCATGCTGATAAGGGTTCTCACTGATGACATCATAGTAGTCTATGTGAGACTGCAGGATGACTCAGTAGGGTGTGGTGAAGTCATCATTACCGACCTTCTTACACAAAAACCCATTCCTGGGAAAAATTCTTCAGAGCCCCCATAAGGAACACTGCATCTCTTAACTGTTGATTGCAATGGAGATAATTTATTATTCATTCCGGGTGACACAAATGTAGATTTCATCAGTATAACAAGGAATAATTTATCACAAGCTGTGCCTTGTATTCAAAAATATACCCATGGATACCTGAAACGCATATTACGCTTACAGCCTCTTTATGCATATTTATTATAGAGGTTTATATGATGTTTAACCTATGCAATAATAATCACTGAATCTACAGTATGGACAAGTTCGAAAAAGTAATCTACAGTATAAACAAGTTCGTAAAAACCAATGACAGTGAGCCTCTACTGGATTAAGAATCAAAAAGTGTAAAATCAATCCATAAAATCAGATGCTTGATATAATTATGAACTGCATAGGCCCAGTAATATGCAAAACGATTAACATGACATGCTGAAAAGCAAGCAGACAATTTGGGTTTCTAAAGGTCTCATGAATTTTGATGGTTTCATGCTCTCGGCAGCCAGTAATTCAATGCACAAATCACATTGTTGTTGGCACAAACCATGTTTATCCTAGCTGCAGGTGAACCTGTATTTAATGTAATCGGAGTTTTTTTCTTAGCTTTTTTTCTTAGAGTTTTGTGCATGATTTTTGACGATGAGGGAGCTCAAGCAACCTGTCCATGTTGGCATCTTCTTAATTTGGCTAGCTTTAACCAAGTAACTGTTGATTTTGTGCCAAATACTGTTTGAATGGATGCACAGCCTGTGATATCAACAACAACAAAAAATATAGGAAGCACTTTTTCCTTGGATTTTTTATTTTGCAGTCATAACTGATTACATTTGCATCGATTTTACCTGATGTCCTTGGTTGTATGAGAAGAGATCTGCAATCCAATACCTGAGAACCATTAGCTTAAAACATATTAAGAAAGTAAAAGTATAAATTATGCAGTGGAAGAAGATGGCTAAAAATGGCCACTTTTGTTAACCTCTGGGTAAGGGACATTAAAGTTTTAGTATGCATTTCAACACAGCATACTCACACTGGTCTTAAGTTTGAAAGAACAATTCTTTTAATGATCCACATTAACAACAACACCTGGGATTCTTAATTAATGTCTAGTCCAACCAACTAATTTAGTGGGTTTTTTCTTCTTGCAGTACCTGAAGAACAAGAAGTCATTGTTGTTAATGCACTCCATCTACCTTTGCCACTGAGTTTAGATTATTGTCTTTGCTCTACCACTAAAGCAATTTCCTCTGCGTATCTAATTGGTATTACGACCACTTGGCTTCTCCAGATTTGTCTTTTTTTTTTTTTCATTCCAGTGAACCGCAGCAGTTTCCCAATGGGCAACAACCGTGAGATGCATAACCTGCGGAAAAAATGAATTTCTAAGGGCTAAATTAACACAGCTGTCAATTACCCCAATGCTGTTTTATGTTCCAATAAAGAGAAAATTAGAAAATGCCATATGACACAGTAAAACACAGACAGACTAGGTGCAAAAACAACATATTGAAGCGAATAAAACATCCGTTTTCATGCACCGTCATCTTTTTTGTATGGCCATTATGGGTGAGAAGCACATGTTTATTTTTTAATACATCTGGCCCCATCCAATAACCTGCTTATTGCTCCTCCACTTCATTGAGCTCTAAAAAAACAAAACAAAAAAAAAAACCTCTGAGTCTGGCATATTTGCTCATTATATTTCACAATGGTATTCAGGCTTGTGAAGATAAAGTACTTGTCATCCACATTGCAGTCCCCTCCTCTACCAAAATTGCTTAGCGGTGCATATAGTCTATGTCATATTCTCACACATCGGTTCACCTACCCTCCCCCAAATGGACTATCAAGCACATGAACACAGCCTTGTATGACACATAGTCAGCGGAACTATATCATGCATATATGTAATCATTTCCACTAGAGGTTAAGGTATGATTTTCATGATAGTTGTATTACTCTTTCACCAGAGTGGCCCCTCTCACCCTCTGTTGACTGATGGTGAGGATAACTTGAGACCACCATTCAAACAGAATATGAGATTCATTCTGCTCCAAAGATGAATATGACAGCCTTGCATAAAATATAACTTCATTACAATTCGAGCTAAAATATAAAACTCAAGGCAGAGAACCATTATGAATTCTTAGAAAATATGAAATAAATTAAATGACTATCATCCACTTGGCTCTATTGTAGAGCACTATGCCCTCTCCATATAAACTGCTGAAAATGTAAGATTATTACTATTCATGCTACAACTCGCCTGGGACTCACATCTCAATAACTTCCTATATGAGTCAGACCCACTTGCGCTGCACTCTGCACTGTGTTCTGAGGAAAAAAAACTCATACCAGCTGCTCATATATTCACTGCATTTCCGACTCCCTCTTTGTCGTATATAGATTATTTTTTTTATATAAAAAAGATGAATCTGATTATGAAATTAAGTGTCATTATTAGAGTAATTTAAACACAGAAGGTCTTCCAGCCTTTCTGGTGTACAAATGGTCAGCAAGCTGGTCTCTCAGCCTGACCAAACTGGTGTTAAATTAGTTGGCAAACTGGCCACCCAGCTTGACCAGCTGAAATATGCCTCAAAACTTCCAAAACTGACCAACAATCCAGGGAGACCAATGAGACCAGCAAGCCATCTCAGGCTGGTCAGACAGATCCTAGTATAAGCACTGCTTATTCTTTGTTTTTGTATTTAAAAATACTTATTAATTAATTACATATTTGTCTTTCTTTATACATTATAAATCTTTTGTTGCTTAGTTTATGAAACTATGATGAAAATGTAAAACTAATCTAGCCGACTGTTCTTAGGTCAGTAAATAAAGCACATAAACAGAGCTGAACTGAAACTTGATATTACACAGAGAGAAAAAGAAAGAATATTCACATTTCCTCTTGTCATGCAAAAACTCCCTTCACAAATTTTACCATATTTAAATCTGCTTTCACACCGTTTAATCTGAAACCATTGTGTTTTAAGATCCCCCACTGCGCGCTCAGCTGAACTTTACTCGAGTATCGAGCCACTCCCAAACACACCTGATAACACTGACCGACTGCTGGGAATCCGCCATCATCCTCCGCGTTCAACTCACGGGGAAAACCGAAACTCCTCCTTAATACTTCACGAACTCTTACATTTATCACTCAAACGGGCTCTTTTAGTCAGGTTTTAGTGGATTATATCTTTTGGCTTTGGTTAAGCCGCTGGGAGGGATTGCACCACGCGGAAAAACTTTACCACAGTATTTTAAAAGTCTCATCCCTCCATTTTGAATCTGACAGGAATTTCAACAGTTTGGTGAGCATGTTTTGCTTTTGTCTGGATAGTTGAAAATGCATTGTTTTATTATTATTATTATTAACTAATATAAAAGTGAATTTGCCTCATGATTAGTTCAGTTTATGTCTGTATTGTGAATACAAGATAGACAGAAAGGCGGAACGTGTGTTTGTGGCTACATTGTTAGCTTGTTTCCTAACTTCGTGGAATGTTTGGGATATTTCTGTCTCTGTCGTTTCATATTACACCAAATAAGCACCGGTTTGCTTCTTGTAAACGGTTTGTTAGCAAACCCTTGACAAATTTAGAAGTGCCCTGAAAGGACAAAGGAGTCGAAAACTTCTTAAGGGTATGAAACAGAAACTAACGTTATCCCGAAAACTTTGGTAGGGAATGCTAGTTAGCCGTTAGCTGCCCATCTCGTAGCAGGACACATTTCGGTAGTTTTTATTCCTAAAGGGTATTTAATAAAATAAAATAAAATTAGGACAAGTCAGTGTTATCGTATGTGTTGTTGTGGATGTTTTAATTTTTTGAAAAAATCGATTATTATGATAGTCTGAGGCATTTGAGAGAATAAAATCCATTCGAGGAGTTTAGGGCTCCGCCTAAACCACAAACCATGGATCAGGCCCTTCCTGTGAGCTCTGCCCTTGGGAGTATAATAATAATACAGTATGGAGACAGTTACTGAGATAATGTTTTGTCTATGTAAAGTAACAACAAGCATAATATTTACCACTTTACCTGTGGATATACAAGAGATAATGTACAGTCATTGCAAAATAAACGCTCGTTGGCTTTATTGTATGGTAACCAGCTGTACAATATCCCGTTTTAAAAGTGAGTTATCAAAAAAATGTACAATATACCAAATAAACAATTAACTATTGTGGCCTGGGTTCTATTTAACATTACTTTAATAAATGACCTGTATATTGTCTCGAAGGAAAATGTTCTTTACAATGTATAAAACAATCGGTAATAGATAATTGAGATACAAGATGGTGCCAGCTGCATTTTGGGAAAACAAGAGTGAGCAAATCGTGTGATGTGACTGTGAGTCAAGAATGTAGCACCGCTTTCAGTTGCCCAGATGACTTGATTCTGATTAGTTGGGCCATGTCTCATCTGCTCGCCTATACCTTTCAAATAGGGCATTATTTGAGGGCGCAGCCATTTGTTGTGATAGTGGATGTTATCAAGTACACTCATTCAGTCCCATAATGCACCACAACAAGAAGTGTAGAATCGGTGCACACTCATTAGCTAGAGAATACCCTTATTACACTGTACGACTGCAGCTGGATCATTCATCCGTTCAAACTGTGTGAACAATCTTAGTCGTGCTATCCACTGTCGTCCTTGGCAAAGCTCTGTGAATCTTGAATTGTGAAGAATTCTTTGTAGAATCTATAATTATTATTATTATTATTTATTTTTTTTACCAAAATTCTGACTGTAAGACATGATAATTTGGTGACACAAAAAAATCTGGGTTGATGGGTTCAACAAAAGCATATAACATTTTTAACAATGTTGCTGCTCATAGCAAGTCCTTAATTGATAAATTTCAGTGAATATATTCTTTCCGTTCCCCATTCTCGCATTCCATTGGAATGGAAAAAATTATATTTGATGTTTTAATTTACACAAGTGTGTCTTCTTGCTTGTTCTGGATTTTATTTATATGTATATTATCTTAAATAAAGAGCAATATTTCACACTCAAATGAGCCTGTATTTATGGAAATTATACATTTAGTTTCATTTCTTGTATTTTATTTATATTTTTTATTATTATTATAAAACTGATGTATTTTTCAGTTTGCTTGTGCCAAAGTTGAATGTCCTAACTTTTTGTAGGACACATTTGAATTTAAAGGTTTTATTCCGAGTATGTTGGTCATGCAACAGTGACCTCGCCCACATTGTCTGCATTCCCTGACCTATATAGCAAACAATGTCTATTTAGTCTGACCGTCTAGTGCAGACAGACCCCTGCAACAACAGCAGAGCCCTCGGGGTAGGCTGATTATCCTTGTCCTTCAGTGCAAGATTGTTGATCAATACAACTGCAGTGACTGTTTGAATGGAAATTAGCTGAGTGGGCAACAGAGCTACTCAGACGGCATAAGTGCGGTTTGGTTTTGGTTAGCACTGTGGATTGTATACATCAGGGGTTCTCAACCCTTTTCAAGCTGCCCCCCCCCTATGGTTATTCAAACAGCGAATTAATTATATATAGAATGTGATATTATCACTAACTTTGATCTATCACGAACACTCTAATAAAAAAAAATAAAAAAAAATAATTACAAATAAATAATTGAGCTAATGATAATAACATTTTTAAAAATTGTATTAGATTGCGCAATTACGGGAATAACCAACAACTGACGCTCCACCGATTAACCCTTAACCAACAAGATTATTTTAAT
>JAUMHE010000063.1:8913902-8926832 GCA_032359235.1 Enteromius mattozi | reverse complement strand
GTTTTCTTCTAATAGAGACGAAAAGTAATCAGATCTAGCCCTTTTTAATGCTTTTCTGTAAGTTAGCATATTTTCCCACCAAGCTAAACGAAACACTTCTAGCTTTGTTTTGTTATGCTTTGTTATTTGTTATAAAATGTTTTTTTTTTGTTCACTAATTACATAAAAATATATACAAATTTAATTTAAATTGAACAAATTTATAAAATTTTATTTGCCTTGTTCAAAAAAAAAAAAAAAAAAAGAGATGCTGATAGCGGGTGTTCAGTTTCCACCCTGCTGATGGACGGCAGCATAAAAACCTCTTTTAAAATCTCTGCTGATGTCAAGTACAATTTGTTTGAATCTGTAGTTTTTGCGTTGACTGAAGCGGGTGCCTCTAATGAAGTTTGAAGACGCTAGAGGAGTGTTTACAAACTCTGCTGCTCTTGATGTGCAGAATACTGTTTTTATTTGCTGCTTTGAAATGGATGCTTTCCATCATTAAATAATGATGAGGGAAGGCTTTAAGAGATTAGCGCAGCACTTAATTTAATCTTTAACATCCGTAATTGGAGGCCGTCTGTTAGTCCAGCTATCAACAATTCTGTTATGAAATATCCTGTATGTTACCTGGGCAATATGAATAAAGTCAATTAGAGCGATGAACCTCGACAGCATCCTCCTGTTAAATTTGCAACAAATCAGTCACCACAGGTACTCGTCTCTGCCTCTTGTGGCAAGAGGGTTCATCAGATTTCCTCTGCCTCGATTAGCTGTTGAAAGATTTTGCGCACAGTGGTGTCAGAAGTGGCGTCGCTCTGCTAAAGAGAGCACTCGCACATCATATCAAACCCTGTCACTTTGTTCTTTTGACAGTTTGATTTTTATTTTTTTGTCTTCTGCAAAATGTGCACTCATCCTTAGTTCTGGGGCCTTTAATTATTGAGGTAATGGGTTATTGTCTTGTTTTGAGAGTTTTCGTGCTCCTTTTGTTTCTCCAAACTGTCTCTGGGGTTGTTGGCTCTGAGCTCAGGGACTTGAGAAAGCTCTGATCTTCAAAATCTGCTGTCTCTGGGGCTCACATGCTCAGTTACCTACAAGGCATTTGTATATTTATTTATTTATTTATTTATTTATCTTGTGTCTGTTCTTGCTTCCTCACTCTCATAGGATGAAATTTTCATCTTCCCACTTGACTGTGAATACATCTGGAAGTTGATAGATTAATGCAGAATTCATTAGTCATCTGCAGAGCTGTAGGTGTAGTAGCATGAGTCAGTTTCTCTCTGTTCTCACTCTTTCGTTCCCCTCCACCCATCTCTCATTCCCTTTTCCCTTTTACACACTGCAGTTATCCCTCATCATTCTACAACAATGAACTGACATCCTCTTATTTATTTACTTGTTCTGCTTCTGATTGGACCCCAAAATGCATTGTTTGTCACGTTTGTCGATGGACTTGTCAACTGTATCGTTCCTGTCTTTGTTTTACGCCCAGGGTTGGATTCCACAGTATCAGGCCTTTGTCATTTGCTGTACTCTTGTCCTTTTCAGCTCAAGACCATTAGGATGTGATAATTTAATCATGTGAAGCCAAGCTGCAGGATGCACTGCAAGACAAAATGTAACGCTGGCAACAAAATTAAGTTTATAGATTTTTTTTGCATATGGTTCATCAGATTGAGTATCTGCGAGAGGCTATTAATCTGAGTTGTTTTAAAGGAATTAAGAGTTTTCAAAACAATGCATTTGTGGTGACCCAAGGCTAACAGTGTAACACGGTTAATTGTAAGTGAAGCAAATGTCCTGATTTTTATTTATTTTTTTTTTTTCCTTAGCCAATCAATTCTCAGCACAAAGCATGTCGAGATTTCTAGCAGCCTGCAGCTCTATCTGTACCTGCGGCTGCTAGAATTATCTGAACCCTCGGACCTCCATTATATTGATTGTGCTGTACTATGTGATTGGCCCAGTTTTTACTCTTGACCTTGCATGCTGCTTTTCTAGGGAATTTTAAAATGCTGTATAGAGCCCATCTTGTCAGATCGATCTACAGAAAGCTGAATTATTACTCCAGTACCACCTTCTTTCTTTAAGGATTTCCAGTGATGAGACCCATTATAGTCTTATTTTAGCCATTTTGTATAATTGAATGTCCGCTAACATGTTGTCATTTGCCTTGAATAGCTAGATGTCTTTTGGGGGTCTCTAGTTATTGCTGATGTGAGTGTCTTTTGTAGCTTTATTTTTTTGAGTTAATTTCATTAGACAATTTTCAAAATTGATCATAAAACGTTGAATCTGTACAAAAATGGAAAACTATTTTGAATTACACAATTAGCTCACTCTCTGGAGTTTACTTATGTCATTTTTTCCCTCACACAATTTTTGCTAAACTCTGTAAAGGCACGTCTCTAAACCCCTCTGTTCTATTCTTTGTGAAGGGCTGCTAAGTCAATTGCCCTTGTGGCTAACAGAATGAAAACATCACCATGCATCTCGAAGCATCACCAAGGCTTGTTTCCTATAATTGTTGTAAAACCAGCTTTGCTTCCTTTAATCTTGGCTGTTGGGATCTGTATTGCTTTGAATGCAACACAAAGGGCCCTGAGCAGCAAAAAGCCCTGGTTAAAACTAAAGCAATCATCAGAAAATATTGGCATCCATATATAGTTTGGTGATGCTATGGGCAATGTCACCTTAGTTTATAAAGGTTATAAAGTCAGTGCATCAAAACATTGCACTTTATGTTTGTATGTTGAAACTGCTCAAGCTGGAGATGTGGCTACTCTATTCTTAGTAATAGGCCAGACATCCTCACAAAGGAGAGGCGGTCCTCTGCCTAAACAGATGGCATCTGTTTAACTCACAGAAAAAAAAGTGGGCGTGAGTGTGCGCTCAAATGAGATGGGGAATGTCTGTACCTCAGATCATGTGCGTCTTTAATTTCCTGGTGGCCGTGCAGAAACTTCAGCACACATGCACATCTTTTCCACATCGCTTCTTGGTGCTTAATTTGAAGCTGGAGCAACTTTGCAGTGAGTCAGAGAGAGAGGCTTGTTGCCATGCCAACATGACACGCAAGTAAATGAGGTCAGATGAGATGAGGCTAATAAACTCAGATTCTAACAACTGAATTGTTGAATATTTTACCACGTATATGACATCAGATGGAGGGGCTTGTCACGTTGTTTAGAGGATTGACTCCGCCTGCCGCAGTTTTTCCTTTTTTTTTCTTTTTTCTAGGCAGCTATCGCTTTTCTGGTACATTTGTGTCTCCTGTCTCTTTAATTGCACCAGACATTGACAAGTTTATTCTTTGAGAGCGGGAGTGTGATGTCCCCAAGTGAGTGCACCAGGCAGAGGACATGTAGGGACATCTCAAATGTCATCCTGGCTCAAGCAGGAAAAATAGCAGTGTTTTATATGCGCAACTGCATTTTGTTGCCCCAGGTCAAAATTCAGTTGCTCTGCCGTTTAGGGTTAGTAGACTTAAAGATGCACTCGTAGTAACTGCAGTGTTTATCAAAGCAGTTATCTCTGTTGAAAACCCCATACAAGATGTGCAAGAGTCTGTGATCTTACATAATGTGCAGTTAAGCTTGATTTTGTCCTGCTTGTTTTTTTTTTTTTTTTTTCCTCTGTTCGTTCCCCAGAAGACAGTACAAATGGCTTTTGAGATGCCTTCTGTTACATAGAGTTGATTTAAAAGGCAGCCGAAGTGCACAGGCAAGCTAATGCAGCCTCTGATTGAGCAAAAACCGTTGGCCTGAAATTGCATCAGGAGCCCCAGACCATCATCTCAGATCTTGTGAATTATTGATTCGTCCAGTTAATGAATATCACAGCTTGTGCCTCGGCATCCAGGGAGATAGATTCCAAAATCCTGTTCAGGCCGTGCAGCCAATAATGACTGCCGTTTAACTGTCAAACTCTTGTGAAGTTGGACATTTGGTATGTGAAATCATAAATCTCACTTTTTTTGCCCCCCTTGTTTTGCACAGAAACGCTGAATGGCAATATTTTAGTGCATTAATTCAGAGAAAGTGCTTAATCTTCCTGTCGTGCTCCTACTTTTAATCATCTTATGCTTCTCTCTTTTTCTTCCCCATGCAGAAGCAGATCATCGTGGACCCACTGAATTTCAGCGAGGAGAGGTTCCGGCCTTCTCTCGAGGAGCGTCTGGAGAGCATCATAAGTGGCGCCGCCCTCATGGCTGATTCCTCCTGCACGCGTGATGACCGGCGCGAGCGCATCGTGGCTGAATGCAACTCTGTGCGACAGGCGCTGCAGGATCTGCTCTCAGAGTACATGGGCAATGTAGGTGCACGTCAAGTACTGTTTTTCCTTCTCGCTTACTGCTTTTCCCCTTCCACAGTCCCACATCCCTGAATGGTGATTCCGAGTACCCACCTGCTACCTGAGACAGATGCTCTCCTGTGGGGAAGGAGAGGGGAGTTTTATTTCAGGGACAGTGCACACATCACGTTTGCCGGGTTGTGTTGTATAAAGACCTCCAGTCTCATCACAATTTGTCCTGTGCCACCTGGCTTTTGAAGAGAGGGTTCAGTACACAAATGCCTCCTCCTGTGATACTGATCTGTGCATTGAATTGTTTGACTGCTGTTGTTTTCAAATAATTCCCTTTGTTTGCTCACCAGTATTGGGTTTTATTTTTTTGGTCTTTCATTTTATTTGTTTTCCTTTTGCTTCTCCATGTCTTCTTGTCACAGATTATTTTATTACATTTTTTTCTTTTTCAAAGAAAGTTCTGCGTAGTTTAAAGAAATGTTGGTTGAAAGCAACTGTTTTACACCCCTGTGGTGTGCAGCATGGTGGGTGACATGATATGCTTGTGGTCCGTTGGGTAAATTTAAGAACTTGTAATTTCTTTGGTTATATTTGCCCCACACCGAGAGAAAATTGGCCACTTTTAGGCCAAGCTGGTGTGGAGTGCTATAATCGCAAAACAAATGCAATCATTCTAGTAACCAGTTTGAAACCCCATCTCATTTCCGCAGGCTGATTTATTTCTTCGATTTTTAACACGCACTGAATGTTATTTCCCTGCATGTCAGATCTTTGTTTTAACCAGCCTCTTTCCCCATCTTTGTCTCATTTCTAAATGGAGTAGCCTTTCTGTTTCCAAAGCAGCCAATCAGATTTGTTGGTTTTGGCTGCTGTCATTCTGCATTTCATCTGTTTGTTGGAAATATCTACAAATCTATTGCTTTCTAGATATCTAGCAAAGGCTGCTCCTAGAGCTGTGTTATTAATTGCACTAAAACTTAACAAAAACAAAAAATCTGCTTGTTTTAGAGTGAAGCGTGGCATTATGTACATTTGTACAAGCAGATCATTATGCTCTGATTGATTGCAATGTCTCAGAGCGGATAGTTTTTTTTTTTTTACTATTATTATTAAATTTTTATAGTTAGCAATAAGTATTTATAATAATTATTTAGTAATAATAATATATGCAAGCTACTCCCCTCTTAATCTGTATTGTAATAAGTTTTTACTGCTTGATGGCCTTACTCAAAGTTCACATAAGTTCTTCGCCCCTAGCATGCGGTAACATAATTTTTCTGTCACACGTTAATAGCGGTGTGTGGGCAGCCGGAGTGGTGTTGTGCCACAAACCGCTGAAGATGATGTTCGGGGAGGCGATGTCTCGCAGGTGTCAGTGACTATTTATGTCAGTTTTACAAAACGTCAGGAAGCAGCAGGTCCTCGTCTGGAAACATAGCAATGTTCTCGGGAACCTGAGCTGACGCGCTCCAGATGGCTCATTGCTGCTTCTGTGTAATTCCAGACCAGGATCGTGAGCATGCGCCTCTGTCATTACAGTCCATTTTTAACACTGCGGTGTGAGAGCCTGAAAATGGCTGGCTGATAACATCTAGCAAGAGTTTTGGCTTGGATAAGGCACAAGCATTCAATAAAAGTCAAATTACACATTCGATTTCCAGTACCGTTTCAAGTGATCCTCGTGAAGAGTGCTCATACCTGGAATGGAAAAATCATACCAGATTGATTCCAGCAGTGATAGTAATCACTAATATGCAGCTATCTGTGTAATAAGCTTGCCATGTCATCCGAAATTAGCTGTGCTACCATGACTGCATGAGAAATGCTAATATAATTGGACAGGACCTTTTTATAGAAACCCCAGCTTACGTATAGACTTTTTTTTATGCCCCTACTCGGATAAATGACACTGAGCAGTCCCATATGTCCCTACACAGATAAATGACAGAGCCGTCGTTTGAATACAGATGAGCGCCCTCCTTGAGACATACGTTCCTGTGATGTTTTTTTTTTTTGCTCATCCTTGGTGCTGCTGGTTTATTTTAGCCACAGATTCATCCAAGCAGTCTCCGGGTCGTTTCAAAACAGGTTTTCTACTTGACTAGGCCTTTGCAGCGTGTCTGCCCCAAAACACAAAACACTGCTCCTCAGCTCTGAAGCGCAGCTGACATGACAACGCTTTGGCTGCTCACTCGTTCAGACAGGTGAAACAGATGAGGGAGATGATATGTCCGTCTTTCTCGACTACCTCTGGACTAAAGCCTTCTGGAGTCTCTGGATGCTTTGGCCGTACTTTACCTGGCATTACCTTTTCCAAGCTCTCTTCCAATACCTAGTGAAAAAGCTATTGCTTACAAAGGCTGCAGTTGACTCAGGATTGACAATGTAATGCAGTTTTGCTGAATAAAAGCAGTGTTTATTTTATTCAAATATTATGGTAAGGTAGACGGCATCTTTTTTTTTCTGAGAGAGGGTAACATAGCACTTTATTTGTGGATGGGTTAAAAGGTTTATTTAAGATGTTTTGTCATAATGTTAACAGATGGACATTCCTGGACTTTTAATGCAGAATAGGTGTTATCTTTTTTTTTTTTTTTTTTTTATTCTTTCAGGATTTCCTGATCAGGTAGTGAAGAGATTTCACCCTCAGTCTTTCTTACTCTTTTATTCTCTGCTAAATGGAGGGATGTATTGAGTGCAATAGGCTGGAATTTCGATTTGAGTAAGACGGGTGCAGCTCCTCCTCCCTCTGTTAGAATGAATAACTAGTCTCACATCCAATTTATGCTCTGTCTGTGTTGTTAAATGAACTCTGAAGGCCTGCAATAATACAGAGATTAAATTGGTGTCCCAAATTCAATTTTTAGCCATATAGTTTCTCCTGGAATAAAGGAACTGCCTTGTTTGAAGTGACTTGGTTTGATGGAAGGACATATTGGCCAAATAGCATATGGGCTCTCAGTCACAGCTGAGACTGTGCTATTGGAGGAGTTTTGCTCTTTAAACCTCTCGCTCTCTCTTTAAACCCACAAAATGAAACCATGAACTGGAACTTTGTGCTTATTAATTTATTGAAGCAAAATGATGCATTGACATAATAGAATTGAAGACAATGTCATCAAATGCTTTCCTGTTTAAGGCAGTATTCAATTCATTCTAGTCAAATTTCTACCAATTTCTCTTTCGGATGAGAGGTTTGATTGGATGTGTATTTCGACAGCCACCCACAAATCAGCTGTGTGAAACAGACTTTAATATTCTATAAATTAAATGAGAGGTCTCGAGAGGTTAATCTGAAACCCAAGTTGTGTAGTTGGAGCCTCTGGCAGTGGCTCTGGTTATGAATGTTTTCGAAAATTTAATAAAAAGGCATAATGTAACTCAGTTTCCAGGCATTATGTTGACCAAGCTAAGCGCTTAATGCATTAAGGTTTGTGAGTTATAGCGCTTAAATGTAAATGCTTTAAAGTTGCTCAAATTGGCATAAATTGTCTTTTTCCTGTCGTCTCATGTTTGTTTAATATCCTTGCTTTGATTCTTGCCTCAGTCATATATTTAAATGAATTTTGGAGCAGCGCCTCAAAATAATCAAACCTCTATTCATAATTGATATGATCTTATGATGAATACTAACGTTTTAATCACTGTTATGCGACCTGAATTTTACAGGTTTCATTATCTTTGAGCAGAAATGGTGCATGTAGGCAGAAAACTGAAGACGCGGATTGAATTACAATGGACTGCAGTATCCCGTTTTTGGGCTTAGGTTTTCAAAAGCGGTTTTCAGGCTGTTCAAAAATAGATTGTAATTAATTGCCGATTAGCACAGAGATTGATCAGGCCTTTGTTAGCCAAGGAAATTTTTTTTAAATTGTTACGCAGGACCTAAAACCACGTGCCCCGATTTGTGCTGTAACCTCGAACTCGGGCAGTCAATCTGGTTTCGACTTAAAAGTCCAGCCCAGACTGATTAGCCAGATGATTAACAATGCAGAGCACTGCTAAACAAACAAGCCTCTTCACTTTGCAGAGCACGAGCTCATGGTTTTGAGTGCTGCGGTTCAAGCATGTATTTAATTATTCCACCCTCTCGTGACTACTTCACATGATGTGTCTGTTCTGAGTTTTTCTGCTGCATTTTATTAATAATACATTTCAGCCCCCCCACCCCTTAGATGCTTTTTGTAGAGGTGATTGTACACAAGGCGCGCTGGCAGTAATAAGGTTTGACGTGTCAAAGCTTTTGACATTTAAATTCTTAAACTTGAAGGCGAACATCTGAAGAATCTGTGAAAAGACAGATGCGAACTCTTCAAGGCCTTACGGAGGGGAGCTGGAAAAGGAGACCCACACACACCCACCCCTCTCTCTCCGTCTGTTCTCTTTCTCACGTTTTCCTCTTTGCCATGGGCATTCGGCAAGATTGACACCTGGTCTTGTTTCATGACAACTCTCTTCTGTTTTTTTTTTTTTAGAAGTCTCTTAACTCGAACTGAGCCCTGTTTATTTCGTTCCTCTTCTTCTTTCACCTAACTGTGAAATTATTTTTGAAATTATTTTCGTCTTACTGCCCTGGAATAATTTTCCTTTTTCATAAATAGCAATAACATTTGAACAGTAAGAGCAGATCATTACCATTTGACCTTTTCGGCAGCAATTTTCTTCTTTAGGAAATTTAGTGTAGGGACATCTGCTTGTTAAAGCTGAGTCTTAATGAGTCCCTGCTAACCTTTTGCCCTCTGGTTTTCCCCAAATATTTACTAATGTTAATTAAGTTGGAGTCTAGAGTTCCTGCAGCGTCTCTTAAAAATATTTGAAAAGCCAGGTCACTTTCAAATTTGAAATGCATATTTTCTCATTTACTTCAGGTTGCAAAAACTCAAAACTGACTTTGTCTGTTCCATTTTAACCTCATATGAATGCGTAATTAAAGCGAATCGCACCACACGCAGTGCATCAAGGGAGCACTTTACTGTCCCGGAGGCTTTTGCTAAATTTACAGCTCTCCATAAAAACGCAAATCTGTCACACATGGGCTGTCAGATGGTTTCCCCCATACCTGGTCCTTGATCATTTTGCTGTTAAAATCACATCCCTGGCTTTTCGGAGAGATGGATGAGGTACTTTTTTGCTGAAGCAATTTTAATTGCGTTAAGATTGAGACAGTTTGTCCATTTCAGAGGAAGCTTGCCACACTCAATGTTTTACTCTTTTGCTTAAAGGGACAGTTCACACAAAGGAAAATTCTGTCATTTACTCAACCTCACGTCGCTCTAAACCTAAATGACTGACTTTCTTTTGTGACGCATGATTTTTAATTATTTTAAAGCAGTGGCCACTAGAGATGGGCAATGCTACTGTTATTTTTTTTCATGATTTGGGATCCATCACTTTTATGTGGACTAAATTAAAAGGAGCAAAAAGTGCATCCCTTTTAGCTATTGTTCCCTGATTTTCACCATAAATGGTGAAAAGTTAACCAGAATGTTACACTGGATTCTTACTATGCTGTGATCAAAGAAAAAAACATAAATCTCTGTTTTTGTTATGGTATAAAAGCCTGTCACATGGGCATTGCTTTTCAACAGTGATTATCCAGCTATGCAGTACACCCTCTAGTCAAATGGCTTTTAGTGTTTGTTGCTTTTTTTCTTTGTGCATGCAATCAGGCTGTTTGGCTGTAAATGTTAAAAGCACTTTCCTCTATCTTGCTGTAGATATGATGGCAAAGAGAGAGACTTAATCCTGTATTGATTACTTTAGCCAAGATTTTAAACAGTAAACTTCATTATTCACAGTTTAGAAGATTGTGCCCACTTTATATCCCATCCAAATACCAAGTATTATGACAGATAAATGGCATTTTACTGCTTTATCAAAAGGTAAAAGACAGCAGGTAAATCACTTATTTTGCGTTTTTTGTTTTTTTTTTTTCTCTTGAAAACGTTTACCACTTAGTACAGTAATTCATGTCGCTGTGTGCGATTTAGCACCTGGGCAGGTCTAAAGTTGACCTGATCTCTTTTAAAATTTAAATGAGTAGATAAAATGGGTGTTTGAGGGATGGAGGCGTAGCACTTAGAGGATTTATGCCACACTGTTTTGTGGTCCGTCTCACTGCCTTTTCCATGTTGGGAGATGCTTGTGTGTGTGAGAGAGACAGAGCACAAACCACTGATGAATCCATTATTTTCATTCATCGCTCTTATCCTCGTGGGTCTTAGACCACTGCTGTCGGCTGCTGCTGAGCTGTGGCATCACTCCGTGACTGACAGTTTCTATTAAGGCCCGTTGAAGTCTTAGACGTGTTGTGGAGCATTTAAACGACAGCTCAGATCTGTTGAAGGTTATTGTAGTGCCATTTCACCCCTTTCAGGATGCTAAGTGACCTCTGCTGTGCCTTGTCATTTGTCCATGTTGCATATGTATTTAACAGCTTTGTTTTGTCATGCGTAGAAGTATTCTTCTTTCTCTGTTACAAAGATAGCACTGTGTCACAGCACAAATACTAAACGGTCTTGACAAGAACTATAAAGATAAACTGTTCTGTTTGTTATAAACACTATTTATATGTCATTTGCCACCTTAGCACCAGCTCTTTAAAGTTGAGACGCAATCGATTGTCTGTCTTTATAGTTACGGTGTGGACTTATTCTCATAGAATTTGATTGATTAACAATAACTATAAAGTTTTAATATAGTTATTGCCTTTGGTGTAAACAACCTTTAATTTAACATTGCTTTAGGTTCAAATAACACGGAAAAATAGAATTCTTTACAGCGATTATTAATGATTATGTAAATGTATTTTAATTGTGTAATGTAACATGTATATAACATATTAGTTCACAGTGCAGTAAATGATATTAACGGATACAATTTCTGAGCTTATTTTATTAGTAAATCGTTGAAATTAAGCGTAGTTGTGCTGCTATTGCTATTGTTAACTAATGTGGATAACCAGCAATAATACATTTAACCACATCGTAAAGTGTTGTCACTTGTTGCTGTGCTCAAGCAAAAATGACCTTAACAATGGCAGATAGCAAATAAATTGTGCTGGATTAGTTCTCAGATGTTTTCTGATCTACAAAATTTATTTATTTATTTTTTTTCCTTTCCCCTGTCTTTTCTAATGCAGTTTTGATGAGCTGCAGTCCACACCGTGAACTCTTTGACAGCTTCTTTTTATTTTTCCCCTTCTCATAATGAAATGTCCACTGACATTTTGTTCCAACCCCAAAGCCTGACAGATCTGGTATCATAACATACAATAAAGGGGTGCTTTACTCTCTATCCTCTTTCTCTCAGTGTAATTTTTTTTTTCATTCTGGCACAGAGAACACTTGAGTGAGCTCTATAGACTTCTGAAACTAGGAGTGATGGCTTGGAATGATGGTTATTTTCAGCCGCTGTCAGTGATTGGAAAAATGTCGCCATCCTGTTCTTGTACACAATAATTGATTATGCTCACTCAGTTGAATCACGATGCCCCTAATTTACTCCGGCTTCTGTTCAGTTGAAGGGATACATCCTTTAGTTGAGTGCTGTACTACAGTGCGGAGTCCAGACCCGTGCGTGTCAAAAGCGTGCAGATCAGCAGTGGCTTTGTGCAGTGAATTGTAGAGTGATTTGTTCCTGTCCTAGGTGCACATTGATCAATAAAACATTCCAGTCGTCCTGCAAAACACAATATTGTCAGGGCAGATCATCTATATATTAGAAATTCAAATATGAAATTCAAGACTTTCTGATAATTAACATTACTACAAAATGATAAATGCATAAAGATAAACCATATAATTAAATCGGTTATCTCTGCTAAATACATCAGTAACTGCCAGGATTTGAATTTCACAAGTGAAAATAGACAGAATGCCTAAAAATCCTACATAGTATATATTCTCTCTATAGAATAATGATCTGTACTTTAATGCTAAAATGATGTCCTGCTTGACCAAAATAGTATACAAAGAGTAATGACTGTTGTTTGGTGTTCTTAGTTGATCAGTAGGTTGAAAGTTACTTTAAAGTGTAATTCAACTTTATTACTACAGTTTTTTTCGTAGGCGAATGCATTTGATTGCATAATCAGTTTAACAAATTATGCGTCAGTGCTTTCTGAAGCAGAGGTGCTATTTGCTATTGCTGTGCTGTGAATTCTGCATTATGAAGGCACACAACTAAATGATGATCTGACTTTATTTTCATGGCCCAACAAACTAATAATAAGTGTCTGCATATGCTTGGTTTTTGGTAATCAGCATCATCCTAATATCTCAGTGTGTCCTCCAAAATGTATATAAACTTATTTTCCGTCTGGCAAATTTTGTTGTACATTCATGCTGACCATAGTTTCCTTTTGCTCAGTAAGTGTATGTCACTAGCCAAGTTTCCATCCAGTTTTTACGCTTTTTGTTATCGACAAATAGAATTTGCCGGGGAAAAAATTGCGAAATTTGCTGTCTCCAGCCTGTTTTCATCCAACTGGCCTTTTACCGATAAAATGGTGTGCGTGATGACGTCATCCAAGAAAAACAAATGGTCGCATAAGTTTTGGAAAAAAAATTGCCCTTAAGCTGTTTTCATACATAATTTCACCTATTGCGCAAATCATATGCAAATAGTCTGTTCTTA
>JAUMHE010000063.1:8890643-8906727 GCA_032359235.1 Enteromius mattozi | reverse complement strand
TTCAACCAAAAACCATATCTCTTTTTATTCATTTAAGGGTCATTGTAGCTGATGATTATAATAATAATAATAATAATGATAGTTTAATACCGTATACCACGAAACCGTGATATTTTCTGAGACGATTATCATACCGTGAAAATCTCATACGTTACAATGTTACAACTATGTGTGTGTGTGTATATATACGTGTGTGTGTGTGTGTATATATGTGTGTGTGTGTATATATACGTGTGTATGTATATGTATATGTGTGTATGTATATATATATATATATATATGTATGTGTGTGTGTAGATTATTATTATTATTATTATTATTATTATTATTATTATTATTGTATTGTGGCTGTCAAGCTTTTCTTTTTTTTTTTTTAC
Source organism: Enteromius mattozi (assembly GCA_032359235.1). NCBI lineage: Eukaryota > Metazoa > Chordata > Actinopteri > Cypriniformes > Cyprinidae > Enteromius > Enteromius mattozi. The sequence continues at coordinate 8,906,350 of JAUMHE010000063.1, read as the reverse complement.
AAATTAAACATTGAAGAACAGAAATTAATAATGAATGTTATGTTGCATATATTTAGCAAAATGCCCCTCCCTACAGTTTATTTTGACTAATGAGTTTAGGGTCACAAAACACATTTTTTTTTTTACCTTTTGGGTGAATAAAATGTTTTATATAATCAGGCAAATTATATATGAACAGATCCCTCTGATAAAACCTTTTGGATATAGACAGTAATAAAAATGTAATGTTTGGTGTAGGTATTAATGAAGTGGAGATTTATTGCTCATTTTTGGGGAATACTCATTTGGAGAAACAGCCTTTAAAATATGTTTTGTAATCGAAATCTATTAACGGAAATAGATGAAGTGCTATAAAAGAAACACTTGTGTCTTCTGGATGTTATGTTTTTACTAGTCAAAAAAAAGCCCGAAATCTCAAACTTGACAGCTGCGTGAAAAACCTCCCATTTAATGAGTGGAAAGTATTAATTTTAAAAGCATTAATTTTGAATAAAAATGTTTTGCTAAGTTATGCATGGCTTCTACGGTCACTTTTGATCTATTTATTGCAGCTTTGCTGAGTAGTATTAACCTTTTTCCAAAAGTTGCTGAGTATTTGAACCATATTGTCTGTTTCATACATTTCATTTGTAAGTGTTTTAAACACTTTCTGACAGTAGTCTTCAGCAATAACACAACCTCACCAGATGTCATAAAGAAGCTTTTTAAACCGTGAAGAATGATTTCAGTCTAATGACGGGCTGCTTGGCTCCTGTCTGTTTGTACCAGACCCATAATAGCTTCATGCAGAAGAGGTGAAAAGCCTTTATACCTACATCTCTATCAGCGACTGATGACATGGGTCACTTCTGATCATGGAACTCTTAGTGGCCACATTTAAAGAAGTTCATTAGTTTCTCAGGAACAGACAAAAGCTCTTGAGTGTCAATTCTCTCCTGTCGAATTGACATTCTATCACGAATGTTAAAGACTTACCATCCCCTTGTCAGACGTGGCCTTTAAGAGTTCTTGTTAAGCTGTAGGCTGACTGACTGTCTTCACCTCCTCTCAAGGACAGATTACAGTTTACCATGTTGATTTGCATTTCCCAGACACCCATTACTAAACTGTCTGAGTGTGTGTTTAATCTTTTTTTCATTCACCCTTGTGGTTCCCGTTAATGTTCTTAAGTCAGGGACAATGTAAATACAGCATGAAGGATGAGGATTTCCTGTCTTCATGCTTTGCATTGTGGTTAGCATTCTGTACATTCTCCAGTGTTGTTTCCTCAGTTATTTTAAACATTGCTTCTCTTGTGTATTTTTCTTTCTTTTTGCTTTAGAAAATCACATTCTGGAGGATGTTAACAAGTGTGTCATCGCTCTGCAAGAGAAGGATGTTGATGGCCTGGATCGCACTGCTGGAGCTATTCGAGGTAGAGCTGCCCGTGTGGTCCATGTGGTCACATCTGAGATGGACAACTATGAACCTGGGGTCTACACAGAAAAGGTTCTGGAAGCCACCAAGCTTCTCACTGATACAGGTAGGAACCAGTACGCTATAGACCTGAAATTAGTTTTTTGTTTTTTTTGTTTTTTTTGTTTTTGGCCATAAATGTCTGTAGTCACATCAAATGTTTACGTACAATAAGCCAAAATCTGTTGTTGTTTTTTTTACTGTTAACATTTAATACTTAACAAATAATACTCCTAAATCAAAACTCAATAAACAAGCATAATTGTAAACTGCTTATGATTGGGATAATTTGGCGCAGTAATGTTAATTTATCATTGTCTAACAGCTGCTTCAAACATGCTTTGTCCAATCCTAACTTAGTCAGAACTATCCATTTAGTATTATTTTTGGCGATTGCACTTATGTATGTGTGACTAATTTCTATTTAAAATCCATTGTTCTTGTTTAATATCTGAAAATGCTGCACAGGCATCCAAAAATAGCTCTGCTGCCATCTGGGCCAGAATTGCCTTGAATGGGTTTGTAGGGTGTTGGTACAAGACTGCTGATTTTAAAATAAAAGTAACTTTATCGACTAACTCGGTTGTGTAACATGGCTGAGGCCAAAAGTGCTGTCTAGATAGGCAGCTCACTAAGTTTTGAGACACTGCCTGTGACCAGTATCTGCACTCTAGCTTTATTAGGAAGATAAAGCATACCATTACTCTTTTCTGGAAGATAATATGTAATATTACTTTCATGTGCAGTTACATAATAGCATTCGGGTGCCTTCAGGAACCTTTTTAAGACTAAAATTGCAGCGATGGTTTATTCCTCTGGGACAAAGCATATGATTTTCCTGTTCATTTGTGGACTTTCTCTTGGGGAATGCTATGTCACATTTTGTGTACTCTGTTCAGCTTTGCGCTAAAACAAATAGCTGGGCCATATTGGCAAAGAAGAGGATGTTATGTCACTAACGATTGCTTTAAGTACTGTTAGACCTCGTGCCCTGTAAGCCTCAAGGCTTACCGAAAACCTTTTGTTAATGCAAATTCCAAGTGTTCACTTTTTCCCAATGTACATCATCTTATTCAATCCCTTCCTGCTGCTATACTCCCCAGTGCAGTCCTAAATTGTGAATGAGAATTAGTATTAATGTAGATGTGTTCAGTGTCTATAGGGAGAGACTATTATTCTATGTCTGGGAGGTGGTGCGTGGCTGGAGGGCCGGCCTCAAGAAGTAGTTTGGCAAACTGCTATAGATCATACTGAATCAGGTAATTCAGCCAACCAAATTTCATGAAGGTTCAGTCTGCTTGCTCTGCCCAAAATGTAGTAGAAATAAGCCACGAGCAGAAACCATATTCTAACCATGAAAGCTTTTTGTAATCACCATCTTAATCCAGTTACATTTTTTTTTTTTTTCTTTTACAGCCGGTTTGTTTGTTTGGTTTACTGCTTAAAAACTTTGCATTTGGTTCATTAAGCACAAAGCTCTAAATGTGGTCTCCATGCCGGATGGTATTCATTTGTGTCGCACGCAGTCATTGTCATTAAATATCCTCTGGGAATAAATTGGTAAATGCCATCCACAAAACACATAGGAAGCAATCCTCAATAGGTCTCCAGTTCCCATAGCCTTTGAAAAGCAGCGAGAGTTTGTGTGGCTTTGAGGTCTTGCTGCCACCTGTTTTGTGATTGATTCGTTTAAGGGTGCCTCTGGATTAAGTGTACTCATCTGCCGTTCTCGCAGTCAAGTAAAGCCTGATTAAAAGTTGCCTTGAGCAGTCATTAAAATCCAGCAACACATCCACCATGAATTTCTGCGTTTACTCAACTCTGTTTCAGGCGTTCCAAGTCAGATGGGGGGGGGGAGCATCGATTCAATTCAAATCTAATTTGAATTATATATTTCTACAGGCGCAATGTTTTGATTGAATTGTACTGCAGCTCATTTATATTTGCTGAGCTGAAACAGAATTGTTTCCAGCAAAATTAATCTTTTTTTTTTTTTTTTCTCCCTTTTGCTTTTGCTGTGTTTCTGACCTTGCTGTTTGTCCTTTCTGTGTGTGTTTACAGTGATGCCACGTTTCACTGAGCAGGTAGAGGCAGCCGTGGAGGCTCTCAGCGCCAACCCAAGCCAGCCAGTGGATGAGAACGAGTTCATTGATGCCTCGCGTCTGGTATATGATGGTGTGAGGGACATCAGGAAGGCTGTGCTTATGATCAGGGTGAGCAGAAACCTTTAAATAGAAAGAAAGTTTTCCATCCTCAGGTCGTTTTGAACCCTGTACTGTTTTCTTTCTCACTTGAAACACTTGTTAGGTAGTAGGCAGAACATGTAAGCTGTTGTTTGTCACACAACAAAAGGGCAGATTACTTAACAAAAAAAAAATGTGTTTCAATATGATGGAAATGAATTACTGCATGACTGAATTACTGTATGGAAAAGATCAGCTTGGATGTTCTGCCTAAAATCACTTGCAGCTCACAGAGTTCAATTTTGGAATATGATTGTGAGTAAATTGCTATTATTTATATATATATATATATATATATATATTAGTATGTTTTTTTTTTTGTGTGTGTTTTTTTTTGATGAATTCTTTTGAAAGAGCAGTTACACAGTTTATTACTTTAACTATGCCATCCACACAGGTTTCCAGTGCACTCTGAATTTTCTGACCTTCTATGTGCTTTTTAGCACTTCTGTTTTTTTCCCCCTCATAAGAGCTCGTAATATTGAGGTAAACTCCAATTAAGTGTATCAAAACTCGTTTGGAATTACAGGGAAGAAAGGGCAGGGTTAATTGGTGGTTTGCTCTGTGAGGATATATATAACTCAGAATAAAACTGCACTTAAACTGAACCTGTGCATGAGAGGAAAAAAAAAGAAAAAAGAAAAGCCTGGTGTGCGTATATGTGCCACTTTATTAGAAACTAATTGCGAATTTGTTTTGGGCAAATGGTAACCTAATTGAACAGATTTCCCTCCCCATGTGCACTATTACTAGAGCTGTAGTTGTCTGAGGGTTAATGGTCTTTCCCTGAGCTGAACTGTAACATTGGACAGATGGTTGCTAGCTTGCAGTGAAGCGTTAGCTAACAGTCTGACAATAAGCAGACAACAGTCGCTCTTTCCACGCAGGGAAACGCACAGACCCTTAACTCCACTTCGCTGGAACAACTAGGTTAAAGGCATTAATTGAGGCAAATATCGTCTTTCGTAGTTCCAGACTAACGAGTTTTCAATTAATTGCGAAGATAATGTACACTGAATTTGAATAATTGCCTTGTGAGGAAGTGTTGGAATGTATTAGCGCCTTTAGTTAAAGCAAATAGTGTGGTCATGACCCGGATAATGAAGCCGGAGTTGCATTCGATTAAAAGGCCTCCGGAAATTGGGCGGTACATGTACGCACTCGTATATTTGCTATTGATAATTGTGATCACATCATATTTCTTTGCTGCCTTTGTACATGCATCTTTTGTTTGAATACGTCTACCAACCCTTTCTCTTCAAATGTCAAGTAGCGAGACGATTCGCATCGACTCACTAGTTTGTGCAGAAGAAACTAAATGTTCATTCATGACAGAGTGTAGAATAAACATTAAATTAGATGGGGGATCCTTTACGCTTTATTTGCATTATAATACGCAATTGATTTTTTAGAAAGGGGATTTAATTAGCATTTTCCCCTTTATTTTCAAATCCTAGGAGAGCTGTAGTGGCTCATTCATTTTCCACTCCAGACATCCTTTTTTAGTTGCCTAGATTGATTCAATGGTTAAAACAAAAGGCCTTTTTTGCAGGCAGGATCTACTTGTTTGTTGTTGCTTTAACATGAGTGTTAAACATGCCCCTGATGCTGAAACGCTTTATGCCTGCATTGGGTCGAAAGGAGAGGCGTGATCTTTGCTATCTCGTTTTGTTCCTTTCTGACTGTATGGTATTTTTAAACGCTTCAGGGCCCTTGTTCTGAGACAACTCGTCCGGACCGATAAGAAAACCGCCCAGAGGTCTGGCAATCGCTGGGGTTTGTTAGAGAACACTGTTTTAATGCATCCTGCAGACATTGAGATAGCAAAAACAAAATATATATACTTTTAATGTTTGACTTTCAAGTTGCTTCCCTCCACACACATGCCATGTCAAGCTCATACATTTAGACAGAGCTTGAGCACTAGCCAATCAGCCAACACTAGTGCCCAGTGGGCATCAACCTCTCTGCCGCACAGGAAATCCTCGATCGGAAGAGACAAGTGTGCGGCTTAGGCTACTTAAGATGGACAGAGTCTTTAACCTCGGTAAGTACTGCACTCGTAGTCCTTGCCGGCCGGCCGTCACCTAATATTTGACAGGCAGGCAGCCCTCGACTCCTCTGTTGAGGGGATGTCACTGGTACTAATGGCCCTTCCGTAGCACAGATCCTCATAGCCGCTGAGCGGTTACTCTAGCCTGCAAAGGCACCTCACCATACCTACACTGCTTCAGGCGACTTACACTGTTTATTCAAATGCCTGCTCACTACTGCCCTAGTTTATAGATGTGATGCATTCTCTTGGATACCAAGGTAGATATTTTTGAGCTGTCTGTGGTTTCCATCACTCTGCACACAGTGGATCTACACTAGAGACTGGGGTTGTGTAAAATGTAGAATTCTCAGAATTGTCTTCCTTGTAGTTCATACGTTGGAATTTGAATTTAATGGATGGCATCACAGGAATTGAAAGGAAGAGCAATTTATGGAAATTTAATGCAAGAGAGTTAATGTTTTCTTGGAAATGAAGTCTTAATGTGTTTAATGTCATGAAATATATATAAATTAAATGCATGTTTTAAAAAGAAGCTTCTATCCACACTAGCATTTAAAAAGAGTCAGAGTGTTTTTGCTCACCCAGGCTACTTTTTTGTATTTTATATATATATATATATATATATATATAATAAAGATTTCAGAAATCTTTGAATAGAAAGTTCAACTGAGAAATACTTATTTATTTATTTTTTTTTTTACTGATTTTAAATTTGTGAGTTAAGATTTCAGAAAGCGTATTCATAACCCTGCTAGCGATGAGTTGTCATTTTTAAATTTTAGTGCCATTCACACTAAAATCAAAAGTGTGGTTTTTTTTTTGTTTTTTTTTTGTTTTTTTTCTAGATGCATCAAAACATTGTAGCGAGAGGAGCCTGGGCACTTCTAAAGCATTGTCCACACCTTGGCTGACTTTGTTTGGCTTTGTTGTTTTGATGTCATCTTCAGCAGGCAGAGTTTTGGGATGCTTGAGGTGTCTATTATTGGAGCAGCTGCATCGTGAGCCAGTCAGAATCTCCTCATAAATGGATTGTACAGACAGTCGGATAAGCATGACTTGCAGCACTGGCGAAATAATACATCCCTATCTTCTCACATCTAGTCCTTTCGCCTATCAAGCTGAAATGCATTTTCTTGTCAGTGAGGGCTCTTCCCCCCTGCCACCCCTCCCCATTCTCCACCATTTCCCTCTGCAAACAGGTCCCTCTGCTCGCAAGTGCATACTAATAAAGCAGTAGAGTTATAAGAGGCATGTTTGGCATTCAGTGCAGGGATTAGAGAGTAAGAGAGTTAGTTCAGTTCAGGGAAAATGTGGTGTACCCGCTGCATTGGTGCACCAGATCATTCTGTTTCTCTGTACAGCAGACCAGTAGAAACATTTTACTGCTTAAACTTCCATCATTTACATTTTTGCTTTAAAAATGCAAAGCTAGTGTTATGGAGTGCTTGCTAAGGAAAGTAGCACTGTTATAATTGCTCATAATTTGAGGTCTGAGCTTATTAAAATGGCGAAGTGTTAAGCTTCAACATTTCACTTTTTGCTGCATTGAAGGAGTTACTCTGAACTATCCAGAGAGTAGAGAACAAATATTAAGATATTTTTTGTGAATTTAGAGAGCTGTCTAAGAGCTCTTACGTATTTTTTTTCTTTGGGCACAAAAAGTATTCTAGTAGCTTCGAAAAATTAAACTTGATCCACTGATTTCACATGGATTATTTTAGCGAAGTCCTTGCTATGTTTCTGAGCCTTGATCATGTTAGGATCCTTGCTGTCTAAAGGAGGGTCAGAGAGCTCTCAGAATTCATCAAAAATATCTTAATTTGTGCTAAAAAAAATTAATGAAAGTCTTACAGATTTGGAACGACATAAGAGTGAGTAATTACAGAATTTTTATTTTTGGGAGAACTACCCCTTTATGCAATCTCCCCAACTTATCAGTATTGAGTTGCATCACTACTAACATTTAGAAAATGTCACATTTTGTTTACAATATGAAGTTATAAAGAATATATACAATATAAGGTTTTAAAGAATTTGAAACAACTTGCCTAAAGTGAACTTAAAATGTGGAAAGCGCACATTAAACATGTACCAGCTCATCAAAATGCCAAATGGCATGACTCTTTGCTAACAATATACTAAGGCATTTCGTGCTACTTTTTAACCCAACGAGAATGAACTCTGTGAGTATATCAGGGTCTTAAGCTTTTGCTGCAGTCCCTAAGTGACTTGAGTTGTTGAAAGAGCTTGCTAATGCTTTTCTTTATCTTCTCTATATTCTGTATCCCCCACAGACCCCAGAGGAACTGGACGACTCTGACTTTGAGACAGAAGACTTTGATTCTCGTAGCAGGACCAGTGTGCAGACGGAAGACGATCAGCTCATCGCCGGACAGAGCGCTCGGGTGAGAGTTGGGGCTTTTGTAGTTTACAGCTTTGGTTTCATCCTAAAATTACAAGACGGTAAGGTTCCTTTGTAGATACTTTTATGGAACCTGTCCAAGGATAGTAATTTCCATCTTTTTCAGTGTTTCTATAATAAAACTTTATCACAGTCTATTTAAAGAGTCATAGATGGCATTGCGAGGTGCTAAACGCTCTATTCACAGGTCAGATTTGCATTATCATGGCCAAATCCACCTTTGCTTTACTGTTAAGCTCCAATAGCACAGGAACTCTGAATCAGTGATTTTAAGATTCTGTACTGATTTCGTGTCAACAGTGCTCCTGATGTTGCCACCAGCGAAACAGACATCAAACCTCGCCCCCACTCTACCTCCATTCCTCCTTTCTCTCTCACCCCCTCCCTTCACATCCTCTTCTGTTGCCTTGGTAATGCTTATGAAAATCCATGTCTATATAGCTGGAAGGAACAGTGAATATAAATATATTTTTTTATTATTATTTTGTTATTAGTTTGAATATATTCTCTAGTCCACAGCTGTGGTGATGGTAGACACTGCCGATGATTGGCATCCTGTTTTCCTTTTCTAAATTCAGCATTGTGAGAGATAGGTAACGGGAACCAAGTTGTGTTTGGGGATCTTGTTAGTAAGAGTGCTAGCTTTTCCTGCGAGCACTTCTTCGGAGTTCCTTGTGTGACAGCACAAATGGAAAGCAATTTATTTTTTGTATTTTTTTTTGGGGGGGGGGGGGGGGTTATAAATGCATTTGAAAATTTTGGATTTTCTTTTGTCAGTAAGAATTGTTCCTGGTCATGTTAGGCTGTCATCTATTCATATTTACATCCGCTGTGCCAGTCTCATATTCTTTGTTCCCCAAGCTCGCAAGAATATAATTACAGACCTCTCACCCTCCTTTTCCATAGTGTTGTGAACATGTTGATGAAAACTAAAAAATACCAAAAGATAATCAGCTCTAATCGTCTAGGGGATGGCAGTTGACTTTAAGAGCTCAAGACTGGAACAGAAAACTCTTGTTAAAGATAAAAGCGCTGCAGAAGACTTGCATTTTCTGTTGAACCTTGTTGCTGGGGAAGCAAGTAGTATTTTTGTTTAGAGAGTTGTAGAAAACGGGGCAGTGGAGGTTGTGCTTGAGTGAGAATGTGATTATATAAGTCTGTAATCACTGTCCAGCCTCCTGTTCCACCCCCCAGAGGCTTTTGATTTAGTCCCCAGCTCCAGTGGGAATCCTAGTCACTCAGCTAATGCACTAATGTGTGCCACGTGTATGCCGGTGCTCCAAATTTGAAGAGAAAATTGAGTTTGAGTCTGAAAAAATTAAGTTCTTTTGTAGGAATTTGCCAGAAATGTTTTTTCAATTTATTTATTAATTTATTTATTTTTTAATAATCACTCTTCACCATGTTCTAACAATGTGTGATACAGCATATATCCAGCGACAAATAATTTTATACACCCGTACATTTATATATGTAAATAAATACTTAATAATAATATTAATAATAATAATAATAATAATAATATATTTTTTCATACACTACTGTGTTTGGGGTATGGTTTTATTTATTTATTTTTTGTATTTAAAATATATTTCTATCATGTTCACCGAGGCTGCATGTATTTGATAAAATACATTGAAAATGATAATATTGTAAAATATTACATAATAAACATAGCATTAATTTATCATGTAATTTATTCCTATAAAGGCATAGCAGCCATTACTTCAGTCACTCAGAAATTATTGTAATATTCTGATTTGGGGTTCAAGGATAATTTCTTAATGTTGAAAACTATTGTGCTGCTCCCAAACTTTGGAACAGAATATAGGAAGCCCTGAACCACTGGGTTTTGACAGTTGGGATTGAGTGTGATGCCTCAAATTGACCAAAATTGCATCACAGCTAGTTGGCATGCATGTTATTTAAGATCAGACTGGTTTTATGTTCATCTTTGATGCGCTGAATGCAGTGGCACATATTCAACTGGCCTTCACATTCAAGTTTTGTAGGGCTTTTGAGCCTGCAGAAAGCATTGCTCAGCATAGTTCTGAAAGGTTGTGAACCTTTTACAGAATTAGAGGAATGTTTCATAGCCCATACGCTACCAGCCAAAGCTGTAAAAAATCTCCTGCTCACTCGGGCTGGGCTGGTCATGCAAGAAATGAGAGGGAGAAAGAGAGAGCGAGAGAAGGACAAAGGAAGGTGTAAGAGAGAAGCAAAGAAAGAAGCAGGAAGGGGGACTGAACATCAATTTTCTTTTTTAATTGCATATCCTTTGTCATCTCTTTTCCTCATTAACAGTCATAGATCAGCGTATCGTGAGCAGATTTATGTACGGTGTGTTATATATGAGATTCTCTGTGGAATTGGCAGGCCATCATGGCTCAGCTACCCCAGGAGCAGAAGGCGAAGATTGCCGAGCAGGTGGCCAGTTTCCAGGAGGAGAAGAGCAAGCTGGACGCCGAGGTATCCAAGTGGGATGACAGCGGAAATGACATCATCGTTTTGGCCAAGCAAATGTGCATGATCATGATGGAGATGACAGACTTCACCAGGTGAGCTCAAACTGCCCTCTTCAAATGCCTGTCAAAGACCACACAAACACACACACACAACTCTTTTAGACTCAACTCAATAGACCTCTCTGGCCATGCACTACTGCTCCGGTTTCACTGCGTCGCGGCTCAGTGCTTCAGCTTTATATTGGTTTGTATGGCAGTTTGCATTGGCAATGAAATGTGCACAAGCCTTTTTAGAGGGAAATCTTTTCCAATATTGAAAAAGAGACTGGTGAAATCTGTTATTTTTTTTATACCTAATTTCCCCTGTCATTTACCTAAATCGGCCATCAATTAGTAAGGTCTAATATTAACTGAGACAAGCACTCTGTTCCGTCTCATGGAGTCTTTTTTCCCTTCTCAGTGGAAGCAAATGAGCTGTGGATTTTTTTTGGTGGGCTTTTTACCTGCCTCATTTGCCTGCCTCATTGTCTTTCCATCATGCGTGATCCCAAAAGAAAGGGTCTGAAAGGGAACAAAATCTTTCGACCTCTTAAAAAAGATTTGATTTAAAAACAACAAAGGGCAGGAGCTGCTGGAGCAAGAAAAGGTCACCTGAATTCCTCCCCTGTATGCTGACAGAATCGGGGAAAAGGCCATTTTAGGTGTGACCGAGCACGCTCATGGGCCGCACACCTGAGAGTGACTGCCATCTGCTCTCCCAGAGGACACTGTGTGTTTGTGTGTGGGAGCGAGAGAGACCGAGATGGAAAATGTCTTTGGACTATCACTTCCTGCCTATGCTAAACCAGACCCCCTGTTTTTTTGTGGATCATGCCAATATTGCACACATAGTAATGACTGAAGGATGGCTGTCACTCAGCCTTATCTCAAGAATAGGGGAAAAGCAGCTTTGTTTGCTGCTTCCTCCTGTTCAGGAACAATTCTCCATTCCTCCCCAGTGTAGTGAACACTTGAATACTGATACTGATTTTTTTTTATCCACCATTAATAAATATTAAAAAAGCTGTATTATCTGTACACATCTTACTATATAAATGTACACATGTAAGTGTACACTTACATTAATATTACTATATATACAAAATGTGTACACATACACATTTACTTAGCTATCTAAATGGGAGCATTATAGACTTCTATTGTTTTTGTTTAAGCTAATCCTATGCCTAACCCTTACAGAAAACATTCTGCATTAATACAATAAAAAAAAATGTTTTATGCCAGTTTTCCAAATGAGAACAAAGGGAGGTTTTTTGGAGATTGTCAGGTTTTGTTGACTTTTGTATACAAATTTGTCCTTAAAATGTGGTTAAGTAGGCACACACAAACACATATGGGAACAAAGTTAGATACTAGCCAGATAAACACGTTTGTTTAATAACAAAGGTAGAAAACCATGACACAGAGATTGACCTAATCAAAAGTTATCATTACTTATTAATAACATACATTTATTATCTTCATTAAAAATCTTTATGCTAATTTTATTAGTGACCTAAACATGATGTATCTGACGCCTGTTGTGTTCTAGGCAGGAGAATGGTACTGTTTTTTTTGTTGAAGGTGACACTCATACCTCTTGTTGAAGGCCCCCAGAAATCTGTCATTGTCTCGAGTAAAAAAGCAACAAGGCTGCAGTACATCTGTCAGTGTGGTTGCATAGACTTGGTGGCATTTACATGAAAAATGGCAATTGGTGCTGATGTGTCACCTGCAGAAATGTGCTGATTGAAGGTCTCGGTAAGTTAATTCAGTCCACACCCAAATTATTGCCCCTCGACCTTGGATGGGTACACAATCCTATGAAGGTTAATGCTATAAAGAGGAAATTGATTTCAGGAGCCTTTATCCGGCCTCAATATCTGCAGAGAAGCGGCTTGCCACCAATTCTGCTTATGTCCCTTTCTGCTCATGAATAAAGCATGCGTCGCCTGGATTCGTGTCACATATTTTGGAGCCACCTGTCTGTGCATGCTGTGGTCCAGTGCTTGAGCAGTTATGACACACACACACACACACAAAATTGCACTACCCCCATCTGGAACCAGTATCAGTGGCTAATTCATGGGCACTCAGTCAGATTTGCATATCTGAGTGTGGGATTGTCAAGTGAGATGAAGTCACCCTTGCTCGACAGTCACCTTGTAGTGGCCACACTCTCACCTAGGGCGGGTTGTAGGTGGGCCACCACCAAAGTGACATCAAAAGAATCTATCCTTTGTGTTTCAAAATGTTAAAAGTGTTGGTCGCTCTTTGTGGGGTGCATTTTCTTTTTGAGACGGTGTCTCTAGTGAATTCCATTGACTGTTTTGATAGATGCAGTGCCAGGAGGACCCTGTCTGAATGGCACAGAAAGGGAGAGAGAGTAATAGGGAGGGGTGAGTGTAGAGGAAGAGCAAAAACACAAAATTCCATCTGTTGTGGGTTGGATTGTTCAGTTTAGCCTGAAGAGAGCAGCTTTGAATCCAGGTTGCGCCACTTGCCAACTGTGCCCCGCAGTCCCTTGTGGGCACACAGAACTGGCAAATGGCTGGCCAGCTCGTAACCGGGGAGCTGTGGGGGGGTGGGCTGGGATGGATGAGGCCAGAACTGTTAAATGAACTGAAGTGGCAGTGACCCCAGGAAGCTGACCAGATATCACAGAAGTGGGTGGGAGCTGCTGCTAGCTCACGCCATCTGTCTGTCTATGCGTATCTCCTTCATTCGTACCCCCCTCGAAGTCTTCAAGCTACTAGTGAATGGAAGTGTGTTGGAGAGGGATGTTCCTCCTTAATGAGATTAATCAATTGGAAGCGAATTGATCTCGTCTTGCCCAAAAAGCCCTGTTCATGCTGCGCTGTTCCTGTGAGTGTGAGGCTGTGAAACAAGAGCCTGTTTTTTTTTCATCAACCTTGTCAGTGACCAGCCGTTCTTATCTGTTGAACGTGTTGACGTTTTGACATTTATCATCCATGCTCGCACATACTGGCTAGCACGTCACATGAGACTGCACACAGAACAGTAACTGTGAATGAAACTGCTATGTTTTTTTTCCCTAGGGGTAAAGGACCACTTAAAAACACCTCTGATGTGATTAGCGCTGCGAAGAAGATTGCCGAAGCCGGATCAAGAATGGACAAGCTGGGCCGTGCTATTGCAGATCAAGTAAGTTGAACTCACGAGTCTGTTTTGCAAGGGGAAAAAAATTTCTTCCCTTGGTGAATTATCCATGCAGTTGTTTCATTTAAGGATCTTAATCCTTATGAAGCACTCCAGTGAATCGCAACAGCGCATAATTTATCTCCCAGCCAACTCCTATCCCTGGCTTTTTACCAGCACCTTTTCGAAAATAGCGACGGAGACCATGACGTGAAAGACGGCACTACGGGTTTGTAAATCCAATCCTGTAGTCCAACACTTATTTTCCTGGAAAGCTCTTCTTATTCTTAAAGCCGAGTGACAATGACAGGTTCACAGGCTTCGTGAAAATAATATGGGAAGATTTCCAGTAAACATCAAACCGGCGTATGTGCTGCACGGGTTCTGTCAGATTTTTCTTGTCTTCTCAATAGCGTTGTTGAAAGAGATATTGTGAGCTCGGGAAGGGGGTTTTGCATTGCAGAATCATCACTCATCCCTCCACGAAGGCCTCTCCTCTCAGTTTGTCATTTAATTAAAAGAGTGCGTCACGCTGTGCTAACATCACCGTGCAGCATGCAGACTACCAGTTTGATGTGTCAATAGCACTCGTAGTGTGTGTTTTTAAGAACTGCAAGACATTTTTACACTTTGAACTGCGTTAAGCTAAAGGGTTAGCGGCGAGAACTTGTGAAGCTCAGGGTCACGCTAGATGTTAATTTCTTGAGTTCATGCATTTGCAAGCATGTTTTGCCCATGCAGTGCAGCACCCAGGGAGGGCATGCGAAGATACGCAATGTTATCCTATTTGCTGCATGGTTATGGCTGTTAATTACCCATGCCTGTGAACATCTGCAGTGTGCTTTCAAGAAGATTCCTTTAACATAAACTTACATAATAAGCAGCCTTCATGCAAACCGAAGCTCTGCACTTTTGATATTTTATTTAGATTGCACTTTGATCCGACGTGAAGCAGCTCCACTTTTCAAGTCTGTAGTAATGCTACCTACGCTGACCCAATTGGAGAGGAATACTAAATGTCCAGTTCAGAGATGGTGAAAGCTTTCATAGACAGCCACGTCCTGCAAAGTCTTTGATGTTGCTTATTCAGTGCTGTGAATACAATGATATCCCCTGCAGAAAACAGATGGGTACTGTGCAGGTGCTTGTGTGTGTGTCTGTGGATGTGTTTGCTTATCTGCACAAACTGGCACATAAATGAAAATGCATTATGTTTTGTAAACGGTGTCCATTACACTGAACCTGCCAATTTGTTGAGTAATGGGATTGATTTGTGTGTAGGACACATTTAAAATGAACTTCACGACACGTGCCAAAGACAGGCATGATGAGATTTCATTGTTTATAATTTACAATTGTACAACGGATCCTCCACCCCAAAATAAAAATGGTCATTAATTACTTACCCCCATGTCGGTCCAAACCTGTAAAAGCTTTGTTTATCCTCGGAAGACAATTTAAGATATTTTAGATGAAAACTGGGAGGCTTGTGACTGTCCCATTGACTGCTAAACAATTGCCACTGTGAGGGTGCAGAATAATATGAAAAACATTGTCCATCTGCCAATGGACTGTAATGTTATGAAGCAACGAGAATACTTTTTTTTAATGACTTTATTCAACAATTCGGCACTGTAACGTCACCGTAGCACAATTTTTGGGGAGCATCCGCTGGGTGCACATAGCATATGTCACGACAGACACAGAAGAGCATACGCTATGCTGATGTTTTGGGATGGGTACCGAAACTCGGTACTTAATCGGTACCGGTGTTAAGTGTGTGTGTATGTATAATATATATATATATTAGGGCCGGGACTCGATTAAAAAAATTAATCTAATTAATTAGAGGCTTTGTAATTAATTAA
>JAUMHE010000063.1:8876906-8890543 GCA_032359235.1 Enteromius mattozi | reverse complement strand
TACAATCATTTGTTTTGTTTGTGTAATATTTTCTCAAACATTGGTGTTTGTTAGGCTACAGATTATTATTTTACATTAAAAAATTTTTTTTAGTGTTGTTAATTCTGTTCTCTATTAGTTTTTTTTATTTTTTTATTTCTATACAAAAAATACTCTCTTCACTTCATAACGTTACGGTTGAACCACTGATGGCAGATGGAGTATTCAGATGATGTCTTTCTTACTTTTCTTGGGACAGTCACAAGCCCTTCCCGGTTTTTATCCAAAATACCTTAAATTGTCTTTAGAGGATGAACAAAGCTCTTACAGGTTTGGAAGGACAACCTTTTCATTTTGGGGTGGTGTAACCCTTTAAGGTCATTATTTAAGGTAATTAAAAGTTTGCACGTTAAAAAATAAATACGACCTCATGTTGTGTCAGTCGTGTTTACACTCTTCATCTGAAACTTTCGCCCAAGGACCTTTTATTCGTGTTTTGTTTTTGTTTTTTTGTTTAAAGTGTATTTATATAATGTAATAACAATATTGTAATTAGTAATAGCATTTATTAGTACTGTGTAATATTTTTACAGTTTTTTTTATTGTATATTGTTGTGTTTGAATATGACATTTCTCTGAATTTGTCATATTTATGAAACATGCACATCTTCATCTTTTTAGTTTTTATTCATATTTAGTACTTGGCAAATAAAATTTTGTATGCTGGGTGAGTGTAAGTTGGGATTGCTGTGTGCGTTAGCAAGTGCATTGGTTGTGGGAGGAGACATGTCTGTCTGAGTGCAGCCCAGCCTAGCCTAGCTCTATCCCGATTGGTCCCCCCTCCTCTTGTCCTGCCTACAAATAGAGGAATTGAGGGCAGTAGGTGAAGAAAAAGGGAAAAGAATGAGGGATGGAAAGCCCCAAGTGAGACCTGAATCCATTAAGTGTGATTCGTCTTTAATTAGCAGCATAATTACCAGGTGACAGCTTTTTTTTCTCTTTTATATATGTATGTTTATGCCAAACTATATTTAGACTGCTCCTCACACCTTCTTGTGCAGACGAGGCTGCCAGAGGCTAACTGCCGAAAAATGAACAAAGGGAAGCAGTTTCTTATACAGAAGGATGAATCATCAGATTCAGAAGAGCCTGCGGAGGGATGGAAAGCAAATAATCGTGGCACTCCTCCCCCTGCTCTCTGTCCTTCTTGCTGTCTTTGTCATTTCAAAGCCCTGCCACAGAATACACAGCGGTGGGCTATAGCATCACTCCTGACTGCTCGTCTTGTTTGTCATGTCATGTACTTTTGTTACATCTGAGATTGCCAACAGACACAGATCTGCCATGTGTTCATAGGCCAAAAATATCAGTGAAAGTTGAATATGCCAAAAACAGCCTTCTTTGGAAAGCTTGTACAGGTAAACAAGATGATGCAGAATGGGGGAAATAAGATTAGGAACAAAAAAAGCAATGTTGAAAGCATGGATTGTATTGCGCAACTCTTCACAAATGCATCCTAGCAGAAAGCTTGACTACTTAAACCCAACTAATCAAATGAGGATGTGACAAAACATACTCCTCTGCATCTGGAGGCCAACCAAGGATGCAAACAAGACAGCGGTACCCAAGTGGATAGTGTGGGTGTTCGGTGATGAGTACAGAGAGGCCTTTTAAAAATCAGCGGGTGGTGCGTCTTGTCTGAGAATCAGGCCTTCTGAATCCATCTCACAACATCTAGCTGTTGTATGTAGATGTTTTTGGATCATTGCAAAGTGCTGCCAGAAATGTTCAGGCAGGTTTAATAATCAGTTTAATGACTGTAACAGAGCTCGATTAAATTTTAAAGGAATGTGTAGTGCATAGATGAGAATGCAGGATTTAGGTCATTGCCACACAAAGGTCTGCACTGCAGTTTATTAAGAATTTACGAGCAGATTCTGCAGGGGCAACTTGTGAGGATTTCGTGTGAGCACAGTGCTGAGCAAATAATGTAGTGTAATTGAGATTTATAATGCAAATGTGTAAGCCATCACACTGTCCATAAATATTGTGCCCTACATGCATGCACATGAAGTCATGAAACCGGCACACATGGACATGATCGCGCAACACTAGGTTTGCATATCTTAGCGAGGCAGACCTGCGGGCGGCAGCACATGCTTTATGCCAGTGATGTATACTGACATACATAGTTTTCCAATTTACATTCAATCAGGGAAGATTTATGGTGATCCATAGGCACCACCAAAGGTTGGATTAATCCCAGTTCTGGCCTCTGGCAGCTTAACAGTGACAGGCCTGTAAATTTCCTTCTACAGTAGAAGAGAGAGGAAAAAAATGTAAAAATCAAGACGCGATCCCACAAATTCTCAACTCGGCACTTAAAGGGTTGGTACCTTACATGATGCCCACCAGCCTGGTCCAAACTCCTGGTTTTGTGGCATAACGGCAGACTATTTAGCAAAGTTTGAAATGATTGAATTGGGTAGTTGAATCATATTTTAGACATGAAATATGAATCGCCTTGCAGAAGTATTCAATTACAAATGCTATAAAAGTTTTTGTCTTTGGTTTAGGAAATATTTCTAAACTATCTGTGTTGAAGATCTAAATTTACACAGTTGGAAGATCAAAAAAGCTCATGGAAGTTACTTTTTCTCTGAAATATTTATCTGCTCTTGTGTAGAGTAGAACTTGATTGTAAGCCATATTGCTTGGTTTGTAAATAAATTGCTCAGTCAGTTCTCTTTAGTAAGTAAGAATGGTTCACAAATGAGTTTGTTTCTTTAGCAAATTGGTCTGTATCTTGCAGACCAAATCTTGCAAAAAATCTTAATTATGTGACCTCAGAGGTCATGGAGAGCTCATTGGTTAAAAAAAAGCAATCCTGTCAAACTGAAGGATTGCTGTGAAAAAACTGAGTAGTATAGGAGAAAGAAAGAAATCTATAAAGTTAAAAAGTTCTAAACTCTATTTGAGTGTCCCAGTGAGCACTGTTGGTTCAGTTGTGGGAAAGTTGATGCAACATCAAACCACCCAGACATACAGGAAAAGTTGTCCATCACACTCTGCTGTGAAAACAAGAACTCTTTCAGCCTGCTGAAAAAGACTTGGAGGAAAGTTCATCTTTCAAGCAGGATGGTGACCCAAAGGCCAAATAAATAGTTGCATGGCTCAAGAACAAAAAAGCCCTACAGTGCCTTGGATGTTGTTTTGATCTCAGTCCAGTTTCATGGCACCATTTAACAATTGTAGTGTGTAGGCGTTATCCAGCTAACCTGAACAACCTGAAGCAGGAATCTTTTATTTTTGTTTAAATAATCAAAATGGTTTTTGCAATTTAGTGAGCTGTATTTTTAAACATTATCACCATGTTTGAATTTATTCATTGTTTTATAGTTACTTTTAGGCAAATGAACTTCAGTAAAAAATATCACAGTACTAAATTTCAGTGTAGCATTTGTAATTTGGTGAAATGTGAAAATCGTTTAGTGGTCTCAGTATAAATGTGTGAAATAGGTGCTTGTAAATATGCTTTTGAGCAAGCAGTCCTATTAATAACTGTTAGGGAAGTGGTTGTCTCTATTTGGCAGGCGTGTTGGCGGCTTTTGCTATGTCATGCTGTGGCTATTCAATTGCCTCAGTGATGCACATATAAGGCACATGATTTATGCTATTTCATCGGAAAACATTTTTTTTATATTTCGTTTTTGTCATTTTTTTTCTTCTCTCTGATCCTAGGTTAGGATTTTATAAGGCTGAGATAGAATTGGCACTTGCAAATATTTTAAATATTTTTTTTCTTTGGGTAATTGGTTAGATAGGAGCAAGATCATCACTCTGTTTCAAATGCCACTTGATTGATTATCATGGTCCATGATGGCTTTATATTTAGCCGTTTAAAAAACAAGTGCGCCGCCAGACCATTTAAACGCAATATAAAACACATTAGCCACATGAAGGGACTTTCCTCTCTCCAAGTGCATTAGAGTTCTCTCTATTAAAGAAACTACAGATGAATCTTTTATCTTGATGATAAAAAAAAAATTACTTTGATATTAACAGGTGCTTTTAAAATGAACCTTCAATTGCCTTGGGTGCTGTGCCGTTTCCAGTTTGTATGCTGAATACTGAAAACTGAGTAGGCTGAATTCCTGACCTTTTACTTTACCAACTGTAGAAAGTTTATTTACGCAAATTTTTGTGCTTTTGAATCTGTGCAGGATATTGGTTTTATAGCTGTTGCATCCATCACTTCTCACAGATCAGTATTTTTTTAGCATGGCTCTTGAGCATCCAGTAAAAACAATCTAGAATGAGTTCACACCTGAGATATGCTGGGAGATCAAGTTTGCGGTCCAGAAACTTTTCTTCGAAGGGTCACAGTCAGTACGTCAAATCTCCACCTGCGCTGTTCTCAAACTGTCTCCAGCAGATGTTTATAGAAGATGAAGTTTGCTTACTGCAGACGGTTTTCTTTTTTTTCTTTTTTATTTTTTATGAAGATTCAGTTCTTCCTTCCGATGGAGTAAAAGAGGTTTGTGGCAGATGTCTGTTTTTCTGTGCCTGTTTCTATGCTTCTGGAGATTTACTTAAAATGTTCTTCTATTTTTTGCAGCCCACTTGGCACCTTATTTCCTTTTTAGATGTTTTTTAACCCCTGGAGATTTTGTTTTCTTGCAGCCCACTTGGAACCTTTTTTCTTTGATTAACTGACTTTTTTTATATTTGGTGAAGGTTTTTTTTTTTTTATAGCCAAGGTAGCTGTCGTTAATTTGGAAGTGAAAATTAAGCCATTTAGGAGGGCTTGTGTTAAATGTGATTAGCGTGTCCCTCTTTAAATTTCAGATGCTGGCTTAATGTCTATCAGTAACAATTGGTAACTCTTTTTGTGGTTTGGGACACCACATATGAACACTAGATAATCATATCTATGGAAATTCTCGCACAGAAGACCTATGGGTGGGCATAACGAATTCATCACTGCTCTAATCACCTCCATATGTCATCTGCTCTGTTTAGTAGAGAGAAAACACACACCTCATTCCATCCCCTCTTGAGAGGAGTGCGGCGAGCAGCGTATCAATATCTCCTCGGGCTATAGTGGGCATAACCCACAAAAGAATGCATTACCCAAGAAGCTCCATTTATAATCAGGGCTGCTCTATATTAAAATGCTGCTATGTCAGTGAATACGGGAAACTGGCATTTCTCCTCCCTGATGTGTTGAGAAAGGTCAGAACCCTGCTCATGCTGTTCTACTACCGCCACCCATTTAGAATGGAATTCAGCAGGCCGGATGACATTTTCTATGATGCGGCCTGACCTTCCTACTCACTTTTATAGCAGGATATTTTTAACGTTGAGGTGTGAAATGCGTTATATTTTCCAACACCTGCATTCTCTTCTGCTCATCAGTCCCAAAAGTGGCTGCCCTCTTGTTTTTATTGTTTTAAATGGTTTTCTCAGGGTATAGTTCTGCATTTTTTGAATTGAACTCTATTGCAGCCTCCATGCCAGAGGACAACATGGTATTTACACAATAATGCACACATTTGCAGAGAGAGAGAAAACCTTTTTTTTTCTTTTTTCTTTTTTTACTTTGCCATTTTCATGCAGAGTGGAAGTTGCTCACTATAGCAGTTACAGATTATACTTAAAGATAACCCACTTTGTTGTTTTTTACCTGTTTAAATCTGTGAAAATTTAACCATTATTTTGATCCCATTTTCAAATATTCTATTCAATAAACTTAATGTTTTTAAGGTAGCTGTAATGTTTTAACGCTTGCCATCTTTCCCATCTTCGTAAATTCAGTAGTATGTATTAGTTTATCTAGGTCAGTTCATTAGCATTAGTTCATCTCTTTTTCTGATGCCTGTGATTCAAACATAATGGCGACACCTTTTCTATCACCTTGTGTAACCAAGGTGCTAAAAGTGCCCCTTTTTTAACACTTCACTTGATAAAAACTCATTGTCATATTAGAAAAGCAGAAAGACAGCTCATTACTTTTCAACACCACATGCATTATTAGCCAGCATATTCAAGCAAAATATTTTTTTTCAATAATTCCTGTTAAAAAGAGACCAAACATCCTCTGAGAACTAATAGAATTTAAAAAAAAAAATTGCCAAGAAACTCCTGCTGCAGAATCCAAAGTCCACGACCAAGCAAGGTAATATCCCATTAGTGCTCGCATGTACATTACTTAAGGGGTTGAAGTGGGGCTGAAGTTGAATGTAAGGTTATGGCTACAGTATGTACTCTAGGGTTATATGAGTTTCCTAAGGAGAACACTCTTCTTAAAAGTTGCTTATTTTTAATGGAGTGATGGGTAAATGCAGAATAAGCTCTTGGTCCGGCCTGATCAGGGACTTACTGGACACTGCACTTCACTGTTAAGTGCCCCCCAAATCAACCGCATCGGCAGAACCGCATGTGATCTGCATGCATCCCTTGCAGGTGGGGGAAGAAAATGTTTGAGGAAAGCAGGGAGAACTTTTGTTTGACATGAGCATCATGTATTCACATGCGTCTAGGTCAAGGCAAGCTGCATTTCCTGTTCAACTTGGATGAATTCAGCAGCTGAGCATGCACAAGTGATGCTTTCAAAGGGCCAATTTGAGCTGTCTCAAACAGGAGTCAAGCCTCTAATTGGTATGCTTAGCAGGTTTCATTTTAGCAGGGCTCTGTTCTGATTCACCACCGCTGTCCTCTCCCTCTCTCTCACCCTCTCCCTTTCTCCGCCTCGTTCTGCTGTTTGTCTGACTTCCTCTGCAGTAAGCTCTCTAGCTCTAGGGAAGAAAAGCAGCTTGTGATTGATAAAAATTTGGGGCTTTATTAATGACTGCTGGAATAATGGGTGGAATAGTAAAGCAGATGAGAGACGGACGCTCTCTGGCTTTCTGTGCTTGAATAAGGACACTCCTGTGCCCCTGCTGGCTCTTTGTGATGAGCCAAAGAGAGAGAGAGAGAGGGAGAAGTTCTGCCCAGACATGCCCAGACATCCTGACTTCCCGCTGGGGAGTGATGATGTGCCCAGCTGGATAATCTTTACTACAAATCCCAGAATGCTTTGAGCCAGCTGGAGTGGAAACATCGAACGCCAAAGCAGTCAGAGCTACACCGCTGAATATTCCAGCAGTGCTGCTGGGGCTCACAGCATAGCCAGACTTGTTGCTGGATCAACACACCAGATGTAGGGGTGAGAAGCCCTTGAAGGCAAGAAAATTCTTGCTTTGTGTTGTTGTGAATGTAATAATGTAATCCTCTCCGCCAACCCTTGGCACAAATGCTTTTACAGTATCCTGCAGTCACAGGGTCAGCAAATACTGTAATACTGAAGGGAAGGCAGACGCAGAGCAGACTTTTTTCTTAGGCCAAGAAAGTGCCTTTTTATAGCACGTTATAGCAGGAAGTGTGCACCTAAAAATAAATTCCTGTCATTTCATTTTTTTTTAACTTTTTTTTTTTTTTTATTGTTATTGCATGTAAATGTTTAGATCTTTATTTTTTGCATGCGTTTATTAATATAAACGATTATGCACTCAATTTAGAAAGTTTTATATTCAGTTACATTTCCGTAGTAAAATGCAAATCTCGCACTTTACCCTTAACGAGCAAAACTTCAGGGAAAAACTACTGTGATCAAATTGCAGCTAATTCTCACGCTGTCTTGAAGGCGAGCAGCCTGTTGCCCTCTTCATCACTCCCTTCCTGTTTCTCACCAGTTCTTTCTTGGTATCCCACTCTCTTTTCGCCCACTTGTCTCCCATCTCCCTTTGTCTCCCTGTCGCTCTGTCTTGTTTCTAACAGCCTGTGCCTGTCTATCTGCCCTTCTTTCTCAGTGGGGTGTATAGACAGAATGATGATTATTAAAGTATGGTGAAGAAGGCCTGACTCAGACTGTGTTCCACTGTATCTCCAGTTGAATCTCCCACAGGCACATCTCTGCAAGTTTGACTTTATATTCCACTCTTGTGTTTTGAGTTGCTGGCCTCAAACATTAAAATGGATGGATACCGAGAGCTCATTTAGCAAAATGCGCACAGAGGTTTTTGAAATATACTTGCTTGAGTATGGTTGCCTGTTCATTGTACATAAGCAGGATCAGCAAGATCACTCTTGTTTCATCTTCCTCAGTTTTTTCAATTGAGATATTTCAAAGTGTTTTTAGGTATTGTGATCTGTATTTATTACATAGACATGTACACCATCTTTCATACAGGCATCATTTTGTCACATTTTCTAGGTTTTCTTGTCCCATTTTTAGACATTATGGCTAACTAAGCACTATTTTAACTTGGCTGAATACTGATGTCTTAAATTGCGTGCACCAGAATTTTACATACAATCGTAATTGGTGCATTTTGCGAGGCAGAATTATGCACATGACATCTGTGAGTGTCTTTCCAGCCCTAAGCAGCTCAAGTATGCAGTCTGCAGTCTAGCTGTTGTTTAAAATAATGGAAATTTGACATTTTCCCAAATGCTTTATGGCATTTGGGGCAGAGTTATTGAGATAAAGGCACGGTTGGGAAGCTGGCTTGGTGTAATTATGTGCAGGCACCCTCAAGTCCTGCTTGTTCAGAGCATTTCAATGCAGAGATGTGGGGCCAGACCCTTTGAACATTATAACTGTGAAGAAACTATTGTTACCTTGGAGACTGGTGAAAAATCGTGTGGTATTGATATTGGATGGCCAAACTATGGGGAAAAATAAGTACTGTGCTTTTACTGCACCAACGACTGGTAAATGGAGCTAGTGATCTGTTCAGTCGGTTGGCAGCACTGCAGTGCAGGCTTTTTATTTTACACGTATATGAATGAGCAGGGCCGTTGTCTAGTCAACTAATTGATTAGTGAGCATGACTCATTTTTTTTTATTCCGTGGTGCAGCTGAGGTGCTTTGAAGGGAATGAAAGATGCAAATTCAACATCTTTAGCGTGCTGACAGTGTGCGTTGTGCTTTTGCATGCTAAAAAGTTTTGCAGTAACTGTCAACACGCTAAATCCTTAAGTTGTCTTCAGATTTACCCACTGCAACTGCATCCATCAAATCAGCACTTCAACAAAAAGTTTGTAGAAAATTGCTGGTTTTTGTGCCATGAAATGAAGTGGCTTAATTATATAGGGTGCCAACTCTGTCTTTGTTTTCCGGCTTTTTACCACTTAGCATCAGATTTTCACCCTGAATACATATCTCTGCAAATACCTAAATTAGTAAATATTGTAGTTGAGAATTGGTAATGAGCTATCTGTTGATGCGAGATCAACTGTTGGGTGAGAAATTTGTAATTTGTGACTGTAGTTGTTTATACTTCAAAAGATTCCTTTAGAGCAAGCACATAGAAAAGCCTTTTTTCTTATAGATGCTCAAGGCTTTTGTTTTTCTTTTGGTAAAATGATAATGACAGTTTGGCTGTGAGCCCTCGGTGGGCCTGATCACCTGCCACGATGGGGAACAGAGTGAATTTGACTAGCACATGCAGCTGGACAGGTGACTGTGGAGCGTTGGGCTATCTGCAGGCAACAGTCAAAGATCCTCAGAACCACCAGCGTGTTGAACGTGCCTTTCACTTTAGATATTGGTCGAAGTATTTCAGTACAGACGCTTGTCTGACTCGCCATCCATCTCGATGTGTTTGCTTGTCAGGTTTATTAAATGGTGCATCTGTATCATTAGGCCCACACAGAGTCTACGCCTCAAAGCACCACGAATGAATCCGAACGCCCATCCTTCACACACTTCTACACGTCCCTGCCCCTCGCATGTCCGTTTTTGAAATTTTCTAGCTAATTTTGTGTTTTCAGTTGCCAGTAACTCTTATAGTAGCACTTTCTGCTCCGTTTAACGCATTTTAACATACTTAAATGTTACAAAGATTTTTCTCCATAATCAGTGTGGAAAAATAATTGTTTGACAGAAAGTAACTGCTGTGTGTCTCTCTCTCTGTCTCTGTAGTGTCCAGATTCAGCGTGCAAGCAGGATCTGTTGGCCTATCTGCAGCGTATCGCTCTGTACTGTCACCAGCTCAATATCTGCAGTAAAGTCAAAGCAGAGGTGCAGAATCTGGGCGGAGAGCTCGTGGTGTCTGGGGTAAGTCCTCATTTACTGAAAGAGAGAAAAGGACAGATAGACTTGTGCCTCTGTGGCGAAAAACCTAATTATCTGAAGCAAAATAAAATTACTGTTATTTTCACCCATCCGTACCTCTATGACAAGAACAACTCGTGCTGCTAAGCTCATTTATTTTCCTGTTTTTGTTTTACAGCTCAGTAGTATTTCCAGCTTGCCTATTCCCAGCCTTTATTTTAACCAAAGTTGTTATTGTTTAATTTAAGTTCTTTAACCTTAATTACTATGTTGCATCTATAGGGGTTTGTATTTAGACTGTCTTTGATTTTATTCGTATTGTGTTGTAAAATCTTCGCCCCGTGTTAAAGTAAATGTTGTTTTTGAAGTGTTCTACTTGCAAACATGTCCTTTCATTAATTTGCAACTGTATATTGGGATAAATATTGGTAAATCAATCAGAAATAGTTGTATGTAAATTGAAGGACATATATTTGGGGGTTAAATAAAGGGTTTCTGTCATGGAAAACCTGAAAAATGTAACGTTATAAAAGTCTTTCAAAATTCTGTAGCGAGTATAAATTACAAAGATGCAAATATTTAAGTGCTCGTGTAGAGTATTATATACCTGTGACTAGAAAATTGAAGATATTTACAGGTTGATTTTAATCAATGGAATCCATTTGTTCAGACAATTAGTGACTGATATACAACCTGAAATCTCTCATCTCCATCTAATTTTATAAAATAGAAATCCCCATCCAATAATCTTAAATGGTTAAAAGTGTTATGGAAATGCTAATTCATTATTTAGAAGGTGTGAGAACTCCTCTAAAGGTCTCCTGAATTTCCTCTCAATTTGCAGGTGGACAGCGCTATGTCTCTGATTCAGGCAGCCAAGAATCTGATGAATTCTGTGGTGTCCACCGTGAAGGCCTCCTACGTGGCCTCCACCAAGTACCAGAAGTCTCAAGGAATGCAAAACCTCAACATGCCTGCCGTCTCCTGGAGGATGAAAGCTCCCGAGAAAAAGCCACTGGTCAAACGCGAGAAGCAAGATGACGGTCAGACCAACAAAGTGAAGCGGTCCTCTCAAAAGAAGCTCATCAACCCTGTGCAGGCCCTGAGCGAGTTCAAAGCAATGGATAGTATTTAAGCGGCCTTTACTGCATTTAAGTAGATTATGCTTCAGAAGTAGATTGAGCCTTCAAATCAGTCAGATTTAGCGAGTACACATTTAAACGCATTCCTGTACCTTAGTCACCAATATGCCTTTTTTCCATAAGCAGTGGCTGAGTGCTCTAAGGTCTATATAGCAAAAGTTATATTTTTACACACGAATGCATTAATCTGCTCAATCTTTACACATGATTTCTTCCTGAGGACAGGTAGGGGCATACATAAAATTTTGGGCATTCCCTCACAGTTTATATGTACGTTTCCCCCTTTTCTAGATGACTATTGTGTATTTTTAAAAACATTTAAGTGTATTTTACAAGAAGACTTTTATATATTTCACACTAAGGGCTTTGATATTGATTTTTTTCTTTTTGTTTTTCCTTCCATTCTTCATGCCTATGCAAACTCACTGTAACACTTGCAATACTTGTTTTGGTATGAAACTATAAAAGAAAAACAGGCTTTGATTTAGTGTCAGTCTCAAGACCAAAGTCTTTGTATTTTGCTGTGCCTAATAAACTTTTTGATAACTCTTTTGTTTTATCCTTTGATTAACTGTAAAATAGACTAAGTTTGAATATTAATGCTTTATATCTTTAAGAGAAATCATGCTGCATGGAAAATAGTGAATTGATGTGAAACTCGAGAAACAAAGCCAAGCTAGTTGCTTGTCGCAGTCAGTAGAGTTGCCTAAAAAGAGAACAATCTCAATAATGCCCTCAGTAATCTCAAGGAGCAGCAGGGCAAAGCTAAATGCGAATGAGAGGCTGAGAGCGAGCAAGTTCAATCTTCAGCCCTGTATTTAAATTCAGAAGACTGGGGTTAGGCCTCTCTTATTCTCCTACTGCTTCCCATCCTCCCACCCTGCCATGACTCAGGCACTGATTAAATGAATCAACACACCTCTTATTCGGAGAAGTGCAGAACTCTTGGGCTAAATGGGTGTGGATGGACTAGACCAGATGTACGTGAGCCGCTGAGCACCACCAACAATAAATGAGATCAAGCACCCCGAACGCCCCTAAGGAGCTTCCAAATCAAAGCGATCGATATTCCTCATAAGGCCTTGTTAGTTAATGAGTTCATCATTATCGGCTGATCTGCGGAATATATCTTTAGGTAGGAAAACATCTCTCAGTGCCTGCTGCGTTCCTGTTAATTAGGTTTCACTTGCGATTGATTGTGGAAGTGCAGGATGATGCTTGATTCATTGCGAGAAGCGAATGACCTCAAATGGAGTTGCGCAAAGATTTGAATGGTCAACAGGGAAAAAGCTTTTCACGTTAGTCAGAGCAGTGGGTGGTGAAGTGTTGCTTCTTGAGCGGTGTTCTAGCTATGCATACACATTTCTATTACGCATGCAATTGTGATGATTTCTTCGAGGTAGCCTTACGCCACTTCTAGTCTGATCCCGGCGGAAGCGTGTTTACTTGTTTCTGCATTTATAAACAACGGTGTGTTGGGTCACTGGAGGTTACGTGACAGATGGCTTGAGGACTGCTTTTGATTCTGTTTGTATGTTTATTTCAATTTAATTGCATGTCAGAGGTTCCTGTGGATTTAGTTCTGGTTTGGGATTTGTTTTTCTTTTTTTTTTTTTCCTGTTTTTCATTTCTGGAAATGACTGTAGGTATGATATGTAAAGCTTTGGGGGTTCACTGCTGATTGCTGTTTTACACATTTGCATTCTTGGTTAAAAAATAAATAAATAAAAAATATAAAATAAAATGAACGCCTACACGCATTGTCATTTGTTACCAAATAGGAATTTGTTGTGGAGGTGTGAGAAAAAGCGAGGTCAGTTTGACATCAAGAGGGAATACACCAAATTTGATTTCCAAAAGCACAAAAGAACCCTCCTCTCTGAAAGTTATATTGGTCAATGCATGACTGTCAAAATGTGTGACCGCACATAAAAATATGCACATTTTGGTTACATGAGACTTGCTTCCTTTTCTACACACCATGTTTTATGAGCATTGAGATTTTAACCCTATTAAGATTAGCCCTATTAAGATATATTTTTATATTGTGATGGGGTTCATGTGTGTGTGTATATATATAGAGAGAGAGAGAGAACATTTTTTCAATATGGACTAGTGTATTGTTTTTGTTTTGTTTTTTAGTATAATGGTTTTATGGGTCATGCAGATAGATAAGGAGATATCCAGAGGCTCAAACTGAGCAAAAACTGTAATTTGGTGCTGTTTCAAGAAGGTGTATGTTTAATATTACTAACAAAAGACTTAAGGTACATGAACTTAAGGTAGACATTTTTCAGATTATATTAAAAGGCCTTTTGCTTGCTGAAGAAGTAACAAACAAAGTGACCGTTTTGATAATAACGGAGTTTCGGGAGGAGCGGTGGCCGAAATTAATCACAGCTGTTCCGAATCTCCTA
>JAUMHE010000063.1:8830400-8869738 GCA_032359235.1 Enteromius mattozi | reverse complement strand
CCGCAGACGCACCCCGCAGACTTCCGCAGAAGTCACCCCTTGCCTGCCTCCGCAGACGCACCCCGCAGACTTCCGCAGAAGTCACCCCTTGCCTGCCTCCGCAGACGCACCCCGCAGACTTCCGCAGAAGTCACCCCTTGCCTGCCTCCGCAGACGCACCCCGCAGACTTCCGCAGAAGTCACCCCTTGCCTGCCTCCGCAGACGCACCCCGCAGACTTCCGCAGAAGTCACCCCTTGCCTGCCTCCGCAGACGCACCCCGCAGACTTCCGCAGAAGTCACCCCTTGCCTGCCTCCGCAGACGCACCCCGCAGACTTCCGCAAAAGCTACCAGCCCGCTGAGGCTCCCCTGCCGGCTTCCGCAGAAGACCGTCCCTCTCCGCTTCAGAGGTATAATAAAAAAAAAATAATAAAATACATTTTTTTTGTTTTTTCCAGCCTTCCCCTCCTCTTCCTAAATGTTTCTCTTAGATTGTTCAATTCTCCATTGCATCCTCTCCATCTAACCCATGTTTCTGCTTCTCCAACAGGCCTGCAGAAAAAAAATAAAAATAAAAAATCCTCCACTTCCTTTCGCGCTTTTGGGGGGCAGCAAATTTGGCCGCTGTCCCTAATACATGCTTCTTTGGGGGGCACCGAGAGCTCGAGCCGGGCGCCGAACCTCCACCCTCGCTAGGGCTCAGGTCTCCAGGGTTCGGAGCCTGCCGTTCTCCCGGCTCGCTTCCCGGACAGCTCGCCAAATTTGCTTTAACTATTTGCTTAACTTTATCTGCCTTTTCTCCCTCGCATTAATTGAGAAAGCGCGAACTAGTGAAATAACCGACAAAAGAAAGCATGTAATACAGTTGTAGATAATGTAGATAATTTTTAGGCCTTAGAAAGTAGACCAACATATATGATGCAGGCTTTATATGGTTAATGCACAAAATTTAGACTTTACAATAAAATTCAAGTGGTTGAATGCATTATGTATCACGAACTAACAAAAACAACAGCATTTCTGAAATAATCTAGGATAATATACTCTAACATTGCAAGTTAATTAACTGTTTACGCGAGGAACATAAATTACTGATGAGCAATAGCATTTATACATTTTTAACCTAGATTAATGCTGAAAAAAGTGTTGTTTATTGTTAGTGATATGTTATGCATTTATTAATGGGCTTAAGTGTTGTTGAAACATAAAGCTGCTTTGAAATGATTTGCAGTTTCAGTAAGTGTATGTTTAATATTACTAACAAAAAACTTAATTTTAGGTCCATCACCTTAAGGTAGATATTTTTCAGAATCCATCGCTTCAAAAAAAAAATCCACATTTCGATTAATATATTTATTAAAACAATAAATATAAATGACACCATCAGCATTCTGAAATTTCACAGATCTAGTGTGTACGTGTCTTTAGGCAAACTTCTGCGAAATGCCCAAGTGAGCTTACTGCAGTAATGTGGTGAAACGGCTTCATATTTCTAATATACCTTGAGCCTACGCTTTTACAGTATGTTACATTTTGATTAATGACATCTGTTATCACACCTGAAGGTGGTCTATATCAAAAGCCTCTAGGGATTTTTTTTTTATTTTAAGTACGCCCATTTGCATTCTCGTTCCATTGTTTAAAATATGCTGTCAGCCATCCAGCTAGTCACAGGTTATCAAACACTTCCCGAATAAACGTCTGAAGAATATTTCATCATAATTGACATGACTCTGAGACCCGCAAGTGAGAAATACTTATTTTCTCAGAGCGATTATTCAAATCGCTGTTGTCGAAGGCTATCAAGCGTTGCCATGCACCATATTTTACATGGAATCTGTTATGCCACATACATGTTCAAGATTGTTATCTTGTTTTGTTTAGCCAACAAACCCACTTTACATTCACAAAGCTCATCCATAATGACACGTTTCTGATATTTCATTCTAGTGAGGAAAAGTATTGAGTGTCAAAGCTCTTCTCAGCCATGTAATGCACCTTTTCCTCAACACCGAGATTTTCAGATACGGAGTGATGTCCTCCTCCCCCCCCTGTTCCTCTCTCCCATTACTCATACTGTCTGTGGTTGACCTTTCACTCCAGACATTACGGTTCTCCAAATAGGAAATGTACTACAGTGAGGGAGGCGAAGTGGACAAGCTCTGTACAAGTTCACCGTTGAGACAATGTGCTTTTACACAGGGTCTCGCCGCTAAAGCAGAACACGAGTTGAAGACGAACTCGTTCGGTGCCAACCTGAAGACGTCTGTTAGGGAAAGCTCAATTGTGTGAATTAATCACAAGTGGGATTGTATAATTTGTTTGTCGCAAGATGCAACTGCTAATTGCTTGAGAAGCACAAAATAAACTTAAGGAAGTTGATTTCCGATGTTTCATTGTTCGGTTTTCTCACGGGTTCTTAACACCTTCCTCTTCTCTCCACATTTTAGCGGCCCACATGCTCACATTCTGTCAGGCTTCAGCTGTCAGCTTTTATTTGGAGCATTTGATTCGAGATTCATTATAATTGCTGCATCTGTCAAGGATGTGCTGTGAGTTTGACCCGACCTCCTGATTTCCCTCCAGTCCTTCAAACAATGGGCACCCTCAAATGTCTCCTCCTGTTGTTGGAAGGTCATCTGGGTGTTTCATGCATGCTGTTTGATGCTGAAAAACCTCTCCAGTTTTAACAGGGGTGCATCATTTGGAAATCTAGCTAAGGTCAACTTTACCTGCTGCTGGTTTTTTGACAGGCTAGTTTTTTTGTATTTTTTTTGGCATAAGAACTTATTTTTTTGAACTCTCTTTGGACTGCCTTTCTTGGATAATGCCAAACTCTCTGATTGCTTAGAAAAAACAATAACAACAAAAAGTATTTTGGGGCAAATTTCAGTTTTAAACTTGACATGCAACAGTATCACCTCGCCTCAAATTCTTTTTCTCTCCCAGGATCTGTCAGCCAACCTGATCACATCTGAAATTGGCATGACATGATTGGTTGAAATGTGATCAATCAAACAACATGTTTTTTGACAGTTCAATCAATTGTGAAAGTATTTTCACGGCTTCCTGTTATGCTACAACAAATGATTCCGAGGCTTGACGCGTATGAAAAGAAATGTCTTCAAGGTATTACCCATCAGCTGGCCGTGAGAAGACAGGCAGCAAATTTAAATCCAGCCGTTCACACCTGAATCTCCGGGCATTAAATTGACTTAAATGGACGGCTGAGAGATTTTGTTGGATAGTTGTGCTTGGTAACATCCATCTCTTAAACAACAATACTGTCTTTCACACTATACAGAAATACCTATTGAACACTGGATAAGGGCAAGGTGACTTTAACTGGCACCATGTAACCTAAAAATGGTTTCTTCAGTGGAGCACCAAAACAAAACCATTCCTTTTAATACTATTAAAATGAACTTCCAAGTTGTCCATTGCATGTCTGAAGTCAAACTTTGTGAGATTTATAGTTCTCTTCCAGAGTGTTGTTAACCGCAGTGATTGAACGACATAGTCATGAGTTGAACTTGATGTGTTTAATTCATAAATCAGTCTTGTGAATGGATTCAACTAATTCATTGAAAAGGCCAGGCTCAAACTAACAATTCATTCACAAATTGGATGCTACTTCTTTAGTTCTTTTTTTTTAAATCATACTTTACAGGCCAAGTCCTCATTCACAAATGGAAAAATATTAAAGAATTGTATAGGTCCGTCATTTTAATGCAACACCTTTCAAGCTTTAAAAGCACCATACGAGTGGTCCAAATGACGTGGGCATTTCTCACGTCAAATGATTACTTTATGTGAAGACTTTATAGTCTGCTCCTGAGAATTGTTAACCACAGAGACTGAACGACTGACTCTGTGACTCTAAATCCTATTCATGAATTAATCACTCAAACCAGTTTTGTAAACTTGAATCAACTGATTCATTAAAAAGAGCAGATGCAAATAATGATTTGTACTCAATTTAGATTGTCACTTGTCACATGAACTTGGGTTGTCAAGATTTTCAGTGAAGGATTATCATAAACAGTCTGTTCCTTACACAAAGATTTAATCTGTATTTGAATTGTAGAAGATAAATCATTTGGACTATATTTATGTCTTTCTTTTTTATTGTTTTGAAGCTTAACAGACCCGGTCCTCATTAAACATTCACTTAACTGAAAATAGTGACCAAATTATACATTAAAACTTATATTTCTATTCAGCGGGAGTGAGTACAAAATGACAATTTTAATTTTCTGACATTTAACTTCCACTTGTTGGAAATTCCTGTTTCTGTAACGTTAGGTTTAACTGAGGTTATGCCAAAGGTTGCGCTGAGTCAGACCCATTTACTTAAGCATCAACAGATTTTTTTGTGAAGAGCTTTTCTTCCTGTTCGTGCTCATATTCCTGTAATGCGAACGCTGGAAGCAGTGTGGCATTAAATTAAGGGAGTCAGCATCCATAGCATTAGCAATCAAAATGTTCTTACTGATACACTTCAGGGAAAAACAAACATTTTGCCGTGTCTAAGCAAGCTGAGCCTGTGTTTGTGTTGGTTTTTATATCCAATCCCTTTCCCTAATATTGATTTTGCTGAAAAACACTGTGTAATCTATACTATATCAGATGTACCTTAAACTAACAGCCTAGCTCTTTCCTGCTGCAACGACCGATGAGAAACGGTCTCTCCAGTAGATTTTAAACTGTGTCAAGGAGAGGGGGTGTTTCTTAATGATCAAACTTAAGACTTTCACCTGGAGGATGATGAAATGAGTTCATAAAGAAAGAGAAATGAAATCTCTTAAAAGTACATTTTAAAGAGTCTTGTCAAGAGACCAGAATATTAGAGATTTAGGAACAAATTCCTAGATTTGGACCAGTAAGAGACCACTTTGAACACCTTAGCATGGTGGCAGTAGGTTTTGCACAGACAGACACCACTTAAATTTCCATCTGAGAACCTGTGCTGCAGTCTAATGTCAATGTTCCTTTCTGACTGCACAGACCAAAAAATATTACAAACAAAACTCAGAAAATGTATTTGAGATTTCTTCAATCAGGGCTACAGGAATGGGCAGCGTTTCAACTGGAGTCCATCTGCATGTCCATTGATTTTCAGTGTGGAACGGAAGCTGTGACCAATCTTGTGCGGAAATACACAGTGCAGACTTATTCACAAGATGAAGACAACATCCTATGGAACAAAACAGGTCGTAGAGGCACAGTGAGTATATATTTTCTATCTTGTTTTTCAATATCCTGTATGAGCCATTCTACAGAATTGGTCCAAAGTCAGTAGTATTTTTTCCAAAAGATGTGTATGTATCCAAATTGTATCATATTCAGGGCACATATTTCTCTGCAGCAGTTAATTCTAATGTATTTTAAGAAAGTTTTGGAATATTTGTCTTTTCCCTAAATTTGCCACTTCCAAAACACAGTAATAATAATAATTTAATTAGAAGGGTTATGTTGACCTATTGAGATATTGCTTACATTTACATTGTAAATATATTTTACAGTTTTATTTAAAAAAAAAAAAATTCGGAGGAAAATCATTAAAGAAAACAAAACCTTTTTTGCAATATTTCAAGTGTAATTAATATGATTTATTTTTGTAATTTGAATCCAAATTTTCTTTGTAAAAGGCAAAAGTATCATACTGATTTGAAAGTTTAGGATTCATTAGTTTAAATTATATTGAACCCGAAAACCATATAGATGACTTACAGATGTTGACTATCTCCACCTGTGTGTTACAGTATGTGGAAAGCTAAACACTTACACAATCACATTTTATTTATCTATGTTTTTAAGAGAGAGAGACAGAGAGAGGAAGAAAAAAAACATTATCTCTAACGCTTGCTGTGCCCAGATTGCTACATGCTAGGTGATTTAAATGTCTCAGGCTGTGGGGTAATAGGGGGGCATGGAAAGGTGTTTCCTGAAAATCAGTCAAAACAGCTATCTACACTGTCTGACTGCTCGCTGATGTTTTATAGCAGGTGGGAGGAGAGACCTGATCTTTGGGAGTTCATGTTAATTTATGTGAAGCCCTTCAAGAGAAGAAGGATCATAATTTACCTGTGTACCTGAATATTGTGCTTCCCATGTCAGGTTTATAGTGGCATGGCAATCAGCACGATTTTAATAGATTCGTTCCTTTTGTCTTAGATTTTATAACGCGTTTGTCATTTAAAATTGAGACAGGTTTTGAAATCATTTGTGGGAAGATGACACTTTTGGGAACAGATTATGCACATGCATAATATTTGCATTTTCTTAAGGAAATATAAATGGTGAAAGGCAGCAAAAAACACTGTTAGAGCTGGTAAAGATATAAAATGATGAACTCAGAAAAAGAAGGAAATGGTAGTAATTTGGAATATACATGAATACAGATATTTGCATTAAAATACTATATATATATATATATATATACATATACTGTATATATATAATATTGCAGGTCCAGTCTCACTGTGAGCGTGCATAAGTTTAAGAGTTAA
Organism: Enteromius mattozi; assembly: GCA_032359235.1. Lineage (NCBI taxonomy): Eukaryota > Metazoa > Chordata > Actinopteri > Cypriniformes > Cyprinidae > Enteromius > Enteromius mattozi. The sequence continues at coordinate 8,863,247 of JAUMHE010000063.1, read as the reverse complement.
GCACCGACCTCATGCTTTTAATTAATTCTATAGTGTTTTCACTGTACAAGTGCTTATCACTTAATTAGTTTAGATGAAATATGGAATATGAATGCATTAAGAAATAAAGGCTGTTTGACTGCCAAAATGCATTTGTAACATTACTTAATAAACTATTATAAATAAAAAGGTATGTTTAGGAGTTCAAAATTCTGACTGTTGGAGCAATGGACATTGTGACACTGAATCGTGATGGTCTTAATGTCTTTACAAACATCTTTTAGTGTTTGTGTAAAATGGGTGCGCAGTCACAGCGGACTTTATATGATTTTCCTATTCCTGCAGAAATGTGGATTTTGTGGGGGGGTTGTATGAGAAGATAAATACAAATGTTTGCTCAGTCTCTCATGTTATTCTTTGTGGACATAAGAGGACATTTTGAAAGCAGCCCACATCTGACTCACGCACGCTATCTTCATGGACGGTGAAGCAGTTCTAACACTCCAGTGAGCAATATTTTTCATGCTTGTTTTGTGAATGCGTCTCTCTAACACACACACACACACACTTCCTGACTGCCTAACAGAAAGGTTTTAAAAAAACCCAATGGGTAAAGTCTTTTGGAAAAAAAGAGAACATTATATATACAGTGTATATACACACACACACAAGATACATACTTTTTGTTTGTTTTCTGTAAAATAATCTCATCTGAAGGTCATGATAAGATCGTTTGAAATGGAATTGGTGGTGAATTGTTGCTAAAGGCTAAAGGGATGAATTTGTTTTTAAGCTCTTATGGGGAAGAAGCCCATAAAAGCCTAAGTCATAATGAAATCATGAGTGAGGCTTAGACATTTATTATTATTATTTCTCAAATCTGATGGCTTTCTAGCTGTCACTGTAAAGCTGCTGCCGATGCATTTGTTTTTGCATGTGGCCCTGTATGTGCTCTCTTGTCCGAGTCGATTTGTGTGATGTAATTACAGTTAAAATGCTTTGAGCTGACTCTTTAATTGCTTCCCTGGAGTGATTGGTGGCGATCGAGTTCTTCATCATGGCAATGCTGGTGTCTTCATTTTTTATTAATTTTTTTGTGGCAGTGATTGTGGTCTGAATCATGAAAACAGATGTGTTTGACAAGCTATAGGGCCGTCAGAACAAATGCTCACGACTGCTAGATTACAGTTGCGCAAAATCTCTCCATTCTGTCAGTTGTTCAGGTGCACATATAGGTGTTTAAAGTGAATATAGACCTCCAAAGCCTTTTGAATGACTTAAAATAAACAAGCACGTCTGCTCCATACACTGTTGTGAGATATGTCATGCTGCCTGTCAGATGACCTCACGCATACTGTAGGTTTGCTTGCTTTCTTTTTAAATGGCTGTCATTGCTAGATGGATTCAAGTGTGATTTATATTTTTTTCCAAGGCGTTAGTCACCATCATATTTACAGATCTGGATCACCCACTGCATTCTTTTAATCGCTTTCCATTAAATTATGTTCTTGAAAGTGGTCTCACTGAAAATGCACTGCTAAATGGAGATTCACAAAATGGTAGCATGTCACGAATTCTCTAAAAACCTATCTATACTGCTCTGTGGTGTTGCTGTAGTTTTGTATGGTAAATGTATCTGTGATATTTACTGTAGCTCAGTACCACCACCAGGACTTTTCGGCTTGGCTGCTGTGACCACACTAATGGCTACCACTGAATTTCCTGACCAAAGACCCGAGACGGAGGATCTAATTTGTATCTATTTCAATAAATTCTTCCTTTCCCAAATTTCTAGTGCTAAATTACTTAGTGTTTTCCTCATTTTACAATTTGATCACGGTGGCAGCCGGGAGATTAATCAAACAGCCAGACGACTTTTCTGTGGACGTGCCACTTAAGGAATGTGCACTGCATGCGTCTCTCTGTGTTAGCTGTCTGTACCATGTGACCTGCTTTCTCGCCCGTCTTTAATTTCCAGCCAAATTGAATAAGGGGAAATCTACAGTCAGCGTGTTCGTGATTGATCTTTTGGCCGCCTGTCAGCGGACAGAAATTAAGAGTTGATTCACTGTAATTGTACGCAAACACAGAATCAAAGTAAAATGTGTTATTTTACCCTTATGCTTGGATAACTCGCACTCCCCACAAGGACCGGAAATATCACGATTTTTGTGTTCCTTGCTCAGCTTTCAGAATATATTAGCGTTAATATATACAGAGCAATATTAGGATTCAAAACGTTCACATTTATTAGCATTGCTTCAAGAGGCTGAAATATGAGCAAATCATTACACCCTGCTGTTCACTCTGAAGCATGAGAGGAGCATTGAATAATCACACTGTTCTTTAATCAGGGCTCGAACTTAATGCAGTGGTTCTCAGCCGGGGGGTCACGACCCAGAAATGTTTCACAGGTCTGTTCTGATAGAGAAAAAAACAATACTAACAGCAATAATAAAATAAACTGTCCATATGACCCTGCACAAGGCTTTAAATAGTGAGAAGCCTATCTCTTTTTTTTTTTTATTTGGATGTCAAAGGTCGTGGGTCAAGTCTAACCTTATGCAAATTCATTCTCAACAACCGGTGAAGAACCAATGGTTAAAGCAAAGTTTTTGGTCTAATTCTAGTTCAAGCTTAATTGCAATTGTGACATAATGTTGATTATAACATAAAATGTTCATAACAGCTGTAAATGGGCTGAAATGCACACTATTTATAGTCATAAAGTATAGTGTAGTATAGCCACAGGACTTATAATTATAGGAATTATACAGGCTAACATTAACGAGACAGGATTCCAAATTGAGTTGTCTATGTAGATTTATTTTAAAATGTAATATATCTATGTGATGTCAGAGCTAAAATTTCAACATCTGCAGTCTTCACTGTCACATGGTCCATCAGAAATCATTCTGATATGCTGACTTGCTATTCAAGAAACACTCCTCATTATTATTGTTAAAAAACGGTGACACGTTATTTTCAGGATTCGTTGATCAATGGAAAAAACAGCACTTGTCTGAAACAGTAACAATTAAAAAAATTCCCAAAACGTACTGACACCTACTTTGAACGGTAATCTGTATATAACTTCTTTCGTTGTCATGACTACATAATACGGTAACCCTGGAAACACTGTATGAAGAACAATTCTGTGTATATTGTCTGAGTTGTGCTATTATGATCATTGATGCATTTTAAATGATATGTTACATAATAATATTTAACTGAACCTAAATTTTGGCAAAATAAACATTTCTCATTCTTCTGTTTGTTTTTGCACATTTGCAAGCTAACCACTCAGAAAGCTAGCTTTGCACACTGATAGCCAATTAGTACATTTAATAACTTTATATTTTATACATATTATTAGTGCTGGGCAACGATTAATCATGATTAATTGCATGTAAGGTAAAGGTTTTTGTGAACAAAATACAGGTGTGCGTTCTGTGAATATTTATTATGTATATATTGTATATATTATGTATAAATACAAACACTTACAGTATATACAAGTATTTTGTATATTTATAATTATATAACTTATTTATGTATACACACATATATTTAATATATAAACAGCATATTTTTCTTAAATAAATACACACGTTTATTTATATATACGTAATAAATATACACAGCACATACACATATATTATGTACACAAAAACGAATATTTCTGATGCGATTAATCATAATAAAAGACTCTTTAAGTTTGTTTTCAAGATTGCCTAAGTTCCATTTGATTCATCAGTTTGCTTACCTTGAACGATTTATGTTGGATTCTCATCCTGTTGAATAAACATTGTTATTTTACTTCCCTCTGCGTCAGTCCGCTTCCTAACAGTAATCAGACTACAGTTTTTTTTTTTTAATTTCACTCATTACATATTATTCATACAATAGCAATAAATTACTCTCAATTTATCCTAAAATCCTTTTTACGATAGCTTACCACTTACATTCAGAAAGTCTTCCAGTTTTGTGGACGTTCACAAAAAGACCAGGAATTAGTTAAGTGGCTATTTTGTATTTGACCACTGATTTATGCGAAACTCATTTCAGTTTTAAGAAATGTTGCATCATCTACTGATGAACACATTGTTTCATTTGAATTAGGTTATTTAATTATGTATTCATTTGGGAGGCTTTTGTTTTCCTAACACATTAAACTGCACGTTCATGTTACTACTTATTTTGAATGTAATGCAGATTCTCCCAAACTTTGTCAACTGAACATTGTTCACCTCATATTTTTACCAGAAGCACCCCTGAGATTTAAGAAATATATATTTTAACAATTAAAAATCACATTTGCATGTTTACGGTTCTCTAACTTTTGTTAATGGTCACATGACATGCAGGTACACAAAATATTTAATATTTTTTGGTAAGTGTTTTATTTTGACACTGATATTTATTCTGATGTTATTATTTTGATTTTACATTTTTATAAGCTTTTATAGCTTTTCATTAAACTCTCAAACACCCTGCAGTTCCTTTACAAACCCCAGTCTGGGAAACCTTGAAGTAATATAATGTTTAATTGAATATATTTTTTTCTTTGTTGCTATATATCAATATGGGACAAGATAATCCTATTTAAACTGATGTGATAAACAAGTTAGGTCAAAAGCAAAAATTTTTTGTTTATTGAAATTGTTACTGATTGGAATCAGTAACAAAATACAATTTATAAGTGATTTACTCGGCTCTGTGCGTCTCATAGATCTGTGACTGAAATGATGATTAAGGAAACCTAGCAAGATGAAATAACTAAAACTATGTACGAAAAAAAGCTTTAGAAATATTTAAGATGCACATTTTTTGCTTTAATCCCTCAGTACCATTTACTTGTATTATCAGTGCTTCACTATCACACACACACACACACACACCTATCTAAAAGACACATTGAGATTACGTAGCTTATTGATAGAGAAAACATCATTATACCACAAATGCTCCATAACACTTCATTTTGACGTGTGTTTGTTGAAGGTTTATATACATTTTCAAATCTCCATTTCTCTCCATCTTCATTTCTCTCTTTCCCACAGCAACATCAACGGCAAATACACTACAATCACGTAATGTACTCTCCTGCCAGCACTTTACATATGAGCTTGAAATGTTTCCATTGAGGGAATGTTTATTTTTATTGGTGTTCTTTATGGGAAAGGCCGGTGATGATTTTCAAATGCACTCATGTGATTTGTGGCCAGTGGTTTAGATTGCAGCATGTGTGTGTGTGTGTAGAGGGACTTCTAATGATGTAGAGCAGCTTTTTGTGAGCACCTCTTGCCCTGGCCTGTAGGTACGGGAACGACAGACACCTGGGATGTCAGCATGGAGCGGTCAGAGAATGACAGCGTCCGAACCGAGGCTACATTTCCCTTTCCTGCATGCTAATTGAGAGAGCTGTGTCCCTCTGTATCAACACATTTTAAAAGCTTTTTTGAGAAAGCAGCTACAGTGAACTCCTTCGAATCTATCTTTCATTAGCATTCAATTTTTCAGAGTAAACTGCAAGTCTCTTGTGATCTGTATATGAGGTCATTAAACATGAATCAAGACCCGAGAGTTACAGCCTAATAAAAAGTCCATAAAGATTAGGTGCATTAGCACAGTAATATTCATCACAAACTTCTCATTCTCACTCAAGCAGGGAAAACTATCCCGTGGCACTCACATGTGGGTACCGTTGAAAATGTTTACGCAGGATTTTTTTCCCACCCCGACCACAAAAGAGGCCTCTCTTTGAGGCCCTTAAACAAGGCTATCTAGCTGTGCTGCTAAATTAACCGCCTCTGTGTCATTACTCATCGGGCTTGTATTAAAAGAACTGGAGGTGTCCAATTCAGTTTCATGCAGGGTTTTTTTTTAGAAGTTGTGTGTACTTCAAGTTTTAATGAGCTGAGAGCCTGGAAGGAAAAATGAATTAACACAATGAGGAACAAGTGCCCTTCAGAGTTATATGTGTCTCTCTTTGTATGTCTGTGAGTAATAGAGAAATGAAAAGAAAATGCACCCACACTGTTATATTTTACCAGGCAGAGAAAGTGTTTTAGCCTGATGCAGGATCAGTGCTAGAACATTGTTATCAGTTTGTCAGGCTGCATATCAGTGGTGTAACAAACTAAAAGTAGCAGCGGCACTGACTTAGCTGTATTTCTCAGTAGCATGACAGTAAGCTCAGTTGTTTTAAAAATGAAGTAGGTTTTCCTGTAACAAGCACCAGGATGTGTAACTTGAGGGGTTATTTTGATTTTTTTTTTGGTGTGTGCTAAAACAAGTGGTTGTATTCTGTTGTTTCTTTCTGAAAGAATGAGTGATTCATGGATTTGTTAGACATGAATTTACCCATTTCATATCTCACAGCTGACGTTAATATGAATCATTGTCTTAGTTCTGCTGTATACATTCTGTACACTGCTTTAGGTTTATATCCTCATTTTTAGTCCTGTTGACCTTTTTTATTTAACTTACACCTTTTTCATTATTTCGAACACACTTTACACATTTGTTAACATTAGTCAGCTACATACATTATCATGAAGTAACAATAAACAATGCTTCTTTTATTAATCTTATAATATTACACCATTTACTGACTTTTGATGATGTTATTTAATGCATTATCCAATTTTAACAAATGAGACCTTATTGTAAAATGCTCCATTATTTCTCCATTTTATCTACTTTTTATTTATTTAATTTTATTTTTAATTAATATTTACAGTCTAAGGAACTGGGTTTACGTTACGCTGAAAGTTTTATTCTTGATATCTCTTAATTCCTCTGTAGTGAAGCATTGGGGCATCGGATTGTTTAAATCAGCATCCTTGTTAGTCATATACATATCGATCTAAAGTGAAATGAGTTTATTATGAAATTATAACTTATTTTGTACTAGATAAACACTGCTCTTTAATGTAATTAAAAATGTAACAAATATATCTATCTATATGTGTGTGAATGCATATACACTGTAAAAAAAGAAGTGTAATTTTAACTGTAAAATCTTGTAAAAACGCTACAGAATAAAAACGTTAAAGGCAGGGTACGCGATTTTTCAAAAATGCATAGAAACTGAGTCGGCGCCGAGTAGCCAAACCAAACTTGTAGCCAATCAGCAGTAAGGGGCGTGTCTAATAATGACGTGGAGAGTGCACTCAGTGAACAGCCGAGCCGAGCGACAGAAAGATTAATAAAACAAAAGAGGAAAATGTCTGCGGGGCGATAAGGCAAGAAGTGGGACCCGTGTAAATACTGTATCAGCTTTCCAGCGCTGGAGAGAACTCAAGGAGCGAAAGGCCTGTGATCGGATGTCGTTGCTTTGGTTCTTCTCAATAGGTGAGTGTCTACACCAGACTAAAGTCTGCCTACACTGGACGCGACAAGGCGACCGTTGAAAATCATTTCAAATTTGGGTCAGCAAATCATAAATAGGACGCGGCTGTCGGAGATTTGTCGCGCCGCTCGCATTCTGCTTTGTTTCACAGAGCTAATCGCTACTAAAAACTGTAAAACATCTAACCAGACGTTTAATTAAATTTTACAGTAAAATGCTGTTAACTAGAAGTAAATAAAACAAATCAATGTATCATTTACAGTCAAAAACTGTGAGCTGATATTCCCTGTGTGACACTCCACATTTGAAAATATTTTGCTTAAATAATCATGTTTTTAAATAGTTTTTGTTATCAGTTATGTACATTTAGGCTATATGTTACATCTTCTGTTGTTTAATAAATGTTTGTTGCATTATTTAGGTGTCGTTGGTTACCATGATGATGTTTTGTATTTGCATGAATGACTCTTCTATGTATTAATATATACTTCTACTTGTAATGAGCTCTGATTCTTCTTGTGGCTTTCTGTTTTGCCACCATTATTATGATGGTTGTCAGTATGTTAAAGGTACAAACCAGATTTTAATAGCAGTGTGCGTTGTTGAATTTACTGGATTACATTCTAATTTTCTTGTTTGTAAACAGTTGTTTGTACAGTTTTTGTCCCTGTGTGTTTACAGTTTTTCTGTAGTTTTTATAAAAAATATTCTGGCAGCCACAGCTGCCAAAATATTTGTGTAAAAACTACAGATTTTTTTTTTTTTATTACTATGTATATATAGGCTTATATGTTGCCTCCTTCATGCTGTCTTCTATTTGTTAGTAGCTTAGTTACGGTGGCTACTTTTTTTAAACTAACAGCTTGACTGTAGTTGAACTATTTTAAATGCTGAGTAGCTTGTATCTGGGGAAGCTACGGTTTCAAAGTAGCTGCTGCATATTAATGCTGTCATGTGGGTTCAATCTATATTGAGGGTTCATGGGAAGTTTGACTTGGCAGAATCAATGCACAGGCACATAAAAGCGAATGAAGAGTGCTGTGCTAAAATCTGCTGAGCACATCAAGCCTTCATTAAAATGAGCTGTTACCACACTTAATTAAAAGTGACGTTTGGTAATTTGGGAACATGATGGGTGCCGTGAACCTAGCTCTTGTTTAATGACAGTCCGGTGGTTCATGCCTCCTGACTAACCCCAGTCCTATGGAATCTCTCTCTTTGAACGGCATGCTGGGAAAAGCCTTTGTGTCGACCAGGCTGAAACGGAGGAAAGGGGGGAAAAAAAAAAGGTGGCCGGAATTTCAGTTGTATTGATTTTGTCTGCACTATAATAATGTCTTCCTGGGGGCATTAAATCACTCTGATTGTTAGACTGTATATTTTATGAAGGGCACAAAGCCCCATCAGACCATGGGAAGGAGCACGTGCACGTCTGAGTAGTTCAAGATATCCGCTATTTCCCCAAGTTGTCCTGAGCACATATAGTAGACTCTTGTTGTACACCTTTGAATATGATGGGGAAGTTTCACTGTAAAGTACTAATCCGGAAGGTGATGCCGAAGTGGTTTTCTGTTAAACCTCTTCAAGATTAGCCCACCTTAGCCAAAAATATTCAAAGTAGTTGGAAAAAAGTGGCTTACATTATTCAGAGCACTATCTGCACTTGAAGGCTCGTGAGCACAAATGTTTTTAACGTATAAATCCGACGAGATTTGTAAACAAAATCATTATGCGTCATGCGAGTTGGAGGGTACGTGAGCGAGCGATGAGTAAACACTGTGCTCAACTTCCAGAAAATACCAAAGAGCAAAGTTTAATGAAGTAGAAGATCGTTTTTAAATGTGCTGAACAGTTATTTGAATTTCTTTTTGCTTTGCAGATAATTGTGTTTATGTGTGGATGGGAGAGGAAACGCTACAGCACGTACTGTATTGCTAAATCTAATCGCAAATTATTGCATTTTAATGCTCATAGTGAAACAAATATAGAAGTGAATTATTTGGCGACACATCCCACTTGCTTTGTTTCTCTTTGCCTTTCATAATCAGTTAGTGAACATGTGTTCCCTGACATTCATGTGGCATTTGATTTTCACATTGTGATCTTCAGAAGTTTATTGGGGATTTTTACCGTTTGATTTTGTTCAACGCCACAGTAGCCGGTCTTGCAAGAGACCACTTTTAGGAAGTTGTAAGCAATTAAATTCTCTATTCAGGGCATTTATGAACAAACAGGCAATCGTTTTTATCCCAGTCTTTTAAACTTTCCACTCTCATTGACAGAAATTGACTGCTGGGCCAGTAGCTTCTCAAACTCAAGCAATCATTCATTTCTTTGCCAGTCAACCTCTCTGACAGCAGTAAATAACTTAAGATAAGGCAAGAACGTGTCTGACCAATATCAGTGCTTCTCTCAGAGAAAACGGGTCTTTTCAGTTCTGGGAGGTCTGAATAAATCAGTAATTTTTTTATGTGTTTTGATGTGAAAGTGTACAATACATCATGCTACCTACAGAGATTATCATTAAAAAACATTGTCACTTACCGTAATATATGCAAAGGCTATGGCGTGTAACACAGTAATGGAATGAAATACATGACCACCAACTCTTTGAGATGACAGCAGTTGTAAGTCTTGTTGTTAAAATGCAGAATTTAAAGATGCACCAATATTAACCATCAATTTTTAATAGGTCTAAATACATTATAACACTAGAAAATAAAATCAGTGATTTTACATTAGTGCATGCAGGCATCAATGCATTATAATGTACAGTATGAAGATTTAGTAAAGATTACACTTTTTCCATAATCCTGCTATCAGCACTGTTTGAGTTTAGATAAAGGCATTTGTTAATATCAGACAATATCAATATATTGTGCATTCCTAATAGAAGCTTAATTATTTTTCACAATTATTAAACATATGTTTATGTTATCAGTTAGTGAAGAAGAAGATTTCAAAGCAACTTTGTTGCTGAAAAATATTGGAATATTATATCAAGCACGATATAAAATCAAACATAAAAACAATTTAATAATGACTCTCTGCTGCATGTAGTACAAGTTTGTGCCAACGTGTACAGTTTCTCTTATAACAATCTCCTCTCCATTAGATTTCTTGAGCTGTTTTGAACATTACACTAGTTATCAGGCTAACAGTGGACATCTTCAATAAACCAAAGATCCATTAGTAAGCAGTACAGTGTATGTCATCTGAATTTGTGTGATACTACAATGCATTGCTTGTTACATCATGTTTTTTTTTACGCTGCAGATCTATGCATTACTACAGTATGGATTATGGATTCATATACATGGCACAAAATAGATGGCAACATGAGGAATATCGATAATACTTATTGGATTTCTAAGACTGATTGGTTTTCATGGTGGAAGACCTAATTTTCCCTTGGAGCCTCCAGTCCTTCTGGTATTTCATTCCTTTTTTTCTACAGACTGATCCACCCTAGGCCTTTTGGTAATTAATACTGTGAAACATGAACATACTCTGACTCTCTTTATATTGATAAATCGCATGTCTTGTCACCTGCTGTGATATTACATAATTATATACTGAAGCTTTGAAGTTCAATTGAAATTCTACATCTTGTTTGATACCTTAACTCAAATCAAGGAATCTAAGTAGAATGTAAAACATTCTCAAGTTCTCTTTTGAATGGTGCACCACCCTGGAGTGAACATTGTTTTAAACATAATATATTTTTTACTATTCAAAAGTTTGGGGTCATTTAAAATCTGATGAATATTTTTGAAATATGTCTCTATGTCACCCAGGCCACATGTATTTGATCCAAAATACAGCAAAACTGTGAAAATATTATTACAATTTAAAATAAAGTTTTTTCTTTTTATTTAAATATATTTTAAAATGTAAATTATTTCCATGGTGGCATATAGCAGGCATGACAGTTACATGATCCTTCAGAAATTATTCTATTATGCTGCTCAGGAAACATTTCTTCTTATTATGAAAGTTAAAAACAACTGTGCTGCTTAACATTTTTGCAGAAACAGAGATTGTCTTTTTGATCATTTTAATGTGTCCTTGCTGAATGAAAATCTTTCTGAACCCAAACCTTTGAGCAGTAGTGCAGATGTACAAATTTTGCACCTTAGATATTTTTGAAGAAAATGATGATCAATTTTTTACCTATTGTCACTTAACAAACCCTCCACAGCTGAATAAAGAGACAGTGAGAAAAGAGTTGCAGGCTGAACAGAGTGTTTGATCTATATAGTGTTTGATATATTCTGAGGTCAGGGTTTAACAGTGAGCTCTGGTGTCCAAACTCTGCCAGCACTTTAATCTCTCCTCACACTCAGAGTGCTCGACCCTCCCTGCTCCTAATTGGTGTTTTGCTCTTTGCCTCGGGCCAACAAATTGACTAACTGACCTGCAAAAAATTGTGGCCACTGGTCTCCCGTTTTTTTCAAAAGCAGAAAGTTTTGGGGGCCAGACATCACGTTTATATGTACAGACAGGAGAACCCTTGGCCTATTTTCATTTTTCACCCCCTTCAACTCTAATAGTAATCTTGGCCAGCCTTGACGGATGAACATAAGGTTTGCCGGGTATTTATTTAGTGCTTGTTTGTGATTGCCTTCAGATATTTAGTTTAGAGGATACTCTGCAAAATCTTTTTAAACGGTATGTCAAAACTTGCATCCAGACAGAAGAAAGCAATTTTATCTCACTGCAAATATGAAGTACATTTGCCTTACAGCCGCTTTCATCTCCATCTCAATGTCACGGAAGAGCTATTTGTCCAACAATAGCCACGTGGCTCAGTGTTTGCTGAGATTTGCTTTTTCCCCTGTCTCTCTGCAATGACTTGACATTGATGTATTGGCGCTTGCCAGAGGCAGAACTGCCAGACACATATGCAGGAATGTGTGAATGTTGACCGACGAATACTAAATTGGTCTTGTCTTTTAATGTGTGTAACACTTAGGTAAACAAACATGTATGTCAAATCACTGTAATAGAAATGATAAGAACTGTAATTAAGCAGTATGGTACCGCACTGGGAAACTCTGATCCATGTATGTGTGTGTGTGTGCTTGTGTATGATACTGCATATGCTCACCAAGACTGCATTTATTCAATCTATAATACAGTAAAACAGTAATATTGTGAAATATTATTACAATTTAAAGGTGTTCTATTTTAATATATTTTAAAAGCTAGCAGCTTTGTGCACTAAGTGAAAATGGGCCACCTTGTTGGCAGAGGCTATGTACACTAACTCCGCCCACAAACATGTAATTGAGTCAACAAAAAAAGACAGCTGTAATTGATGACTTCAGTGGCGTAATTGGTAAAAAGCGTGTAGCCTAGGCTTTTTGGCACGATCGATCCAAATTAGAATCCACCTTTTGCCAAACTTGTTCTTTTTCCGTTTCATATCAGAAATAAAAAAAAGAAAAAAAATCATGAAAACAATTAAAAAGGTGAAAACTATGTGTCAAGTAGGGTTAGGGTTAGATGTAGAGAGGGCTTTATTGTACCAGTAAGTCAGCGTCCATTTAATAATTTTTATTAAATGTATGATTCACACTCAATACATTGTTATTGCATATTGTTTTATAATGTACTCCAATAAATACAGTAAATTATTTGTACGCCATGTAAAATAGCATATAAGTAAGAAAATACTGCTACCTTCACTTAGTGTAAATGGAATCCATTGCTATTTGCACTTAAGTGTAAATAGCATCTATCTCTGTTTGCATTTAGTCTAAATAGACACTCCAAGTGTCATTTATTCCTGTCAGAGCTGAATTTTCAGCTATTATGCTTCAGTCTTATTTTTGTGGAAGCTGTGATACTTTTTTCAGGATTCTTTGATGAATAGAAAGATCAATGAACGGCATTTATTTAAAATATAAATCTTTGGTAACATGTGTTTACAGTTACTTTTGATCAGTTTGATGTGTCTTTGATGAACAATAGTTTTAATTTCTTTTTCTCTTTTAAAGAAATCTTATTTACCCAGAAGTGTTTAATGGTAGAGTGGTATGGTTTCCATAGAAACAGAATAAAAACTGTTTGCAGCATTAATAAAAATCACACACAAACCCACATATATATGTATATATATATATATATATATATATTCACCTCATTCATAGGGCTGTACTGTGTAGACAAGAAAATTGTTGTAAGATTTTTTTTGGGATCAGTAAGACTTTCAAATATTACTTAATTGTAATACTTTGTAATTACTTAATAATATCATTTTTATTTTAATTATTATTCATATTTTTTATCAAATGAATGCAACCTTGATAAGCTTGAAAGACAACTTTGAAAAATATTACAAATCTTACTGATTCTAAATGTTGAATATTTACTTTTATTGGGTCAGTACTGAGCAGTCAGGGAAGTGACAGTAAGTCCAAGTTCTTTACCAGTTTCTCTACAGACACTCTTCTTAAACTAGGGTCTGTTTCAGATAGCCAGGGGGGCTGTAAAAAATTTCACAATAGAGAACAAAAATCTCACTAGACAACCATGGCAAGCAATATGATAGAGTGCAACAGTGACCGCTCACTTTTCTAGTGGCTTGGGATCCGGAAATATATTTCCCATTCTTTTTCTCCATAGACATTTAAAATTCCTTTAAAGCGATAAAAAATTCTATGAAAATTCTGTCATCATTTACTCCCACTCATGTCATTCCAAAACTGTATGACTGACTCTCTTCTGCGGTACATAAGAGAAGATATTTGAGAAATGTTTTAGTTGCAAGTTTCTATTAATTATCATGGTTTCACACATTTTTATTCTCGGTCAAGAAATAATTCAATTAATTTGAGTATTTTTGGATAATAACATTGTGTTATGTAGCTAATAACATTGAATCTGTTCCCTTCACACTTTTTATGCTATTCACAATGCTTTATAGGGGTCTGTGAACAGTTTAGGCTTAGAAAAGGGGTCCACCATGTGCCACTGTACAGGAAAATTACTAGCGAAACTCCAAACAAGAAATAATCCATGCAATATGTGTTTTTTATTTCCACAAAGCACTCTTCATAATGCAGGATCAAATGAACTGCCATCTGTAAACACAAACACATGTCAGATCACTGGTATCCAATGACTACCAAGAGAAAAAAAAGAATGGCAAAGAGTGCTTGTTTCCTCCACAAATAACATCAAATGTAAGACAAAGACGGTAATCTCTCTTAAATACGCATATATAGAGAGCAACCCAAAGTGCTCTTATACGGCTAAAAACACAAATGTGCAAATCTTATCCCAAACAGATCCTCTAACCCCACAGACTGTGTGTCTTCCACTTTGCATTTCCAAAAGCCACAACAGAAACGAAAAACCATGAAAGCTGCCTATTCTTGTCTTGAAACAGGGATATATTTGAAATGCAGTCCTGCTGGCAAGACCGAAAGTGCAGCTGCACAAACAGTGCATTATTTCTCATTTCCCCTTTTCTGTCTGGTTACTCACCGGATCCCACTGGACACCGATAGTGCTTAGTCACACCTTCGTGTAGCCACGCTAATTAGTCTCACCATAGCAACTGTATCTTAGTGATAACGAACCTCTTATTGAGAACTCCCACAAATTTACAGTTCTTGTGTTTCTTTTTAGTTCTATTCTTTCATCCCGACATTGTAGGAGTCAATATCCGCTGTTCATGAAAACCCAGCATCCCTCTGGGTGATGTGGGAGAAAATTGTTTTGTGTTGTTCGAAGAGAGAGACTCTTGGAACAGTAAAAAAAATAAAAAATAAATCTTTTATGCATGCATGTTTACAAATTGACCACCGTGATACATAGGCTACAGTGTTTTTGTTTAATTCTCAATTTAGGTATTCAGAAACACGCAGCTCTATAATCCTTCTTCTGATTACGCGTAATTCCTAACTCAGCTATTTAGGCTTATTTCTTCTGAAATGTGTTGCATTGAAATTCTAGCAAAATCTTTGAAGTGCACAATGCAAAAGAGGCTTGAATGAAGTTATTACTTTGTCCACATCGTGAGTAGTTTGTCTCATGGACCGTACCCTTGACTGCTTTGCATCAAACAGTCCTGACACGCAAAACTCAATGCCTGTTATCTGCTCCCAATTTACTGCAGCCTAAGGGATAATTTCGGCTGTGCACATGGAGAGTTTTTAAACCATTTTAAAAAAATGATGTCACTTTTACTTTGCTCACTAGAGACAACGCTAAAGTGGCTCTTAAACTGTCAAACATCCCATGATGCTCTGTTTTTCACAATGATAAGTAACTGTACTTTGAGTGTTACAAATGTTTATGAAGAAAATGGCTTTTTTTCCTGCAGAGCTAAAAATCGAAATGTCATTAACATTCAGAACTGTGAATTGCAACAATTTTAATTAGAAAAATGTTTATAAATGGGTTTATTTTGGCTTCTGAATGGAATACTACTTTAATGCTGTAGAGTATAAACTGTATAGGCTACTGTATGTACAGGTATGCTATTTTTGGCCCCACTTAATTAACAAACCACTAACTACATCTTTTGCATCAATAAACACCTAATTTGATGCTTATTATTAATTCGTAAGGTAGTTGTTAAGTTATTGGGTGGGATGGGGTATGTAGAATATGGTCATGCAAATAATGGGTAACTTTATAATAACTGCACGCTATGAATCATTAGGCAAGCATTAGTAAATAGTCAGTTCATCCATTATAAAGCATTGACCCAAACATTAATTGCCATTAGTAAGCAGTGTATAAAGTCTGAATTGAGAGACTCAAACTTTAAAGTCAAAATTGTAAAATAAAAGGTTTCCATGTGTCTAGGTATTTCATGCATTTAGATAATTATTTTTTATTTTTACATTTTATCTTTTTTTTCTCCTTTTTTTCCTCCCCCTTTTGATTTCACTGTGTTTGTTTTTGTGTGGTCTGTTTTACCACCTTAACCTTGTCAATATTGTAAATGCTAACAGAGAATTTTGCCTCTGACTCCACCACAGAAATAAGAGTAGCATGTTAGTATGCTATTCCGAACATATCCTTTGTTGTAGGTTATTATGCTGGAAATACCAGGGGTGTCTGGATTTGGCTGGTTATCATCAAGAAGGCCTGTAATGCCCGGAGAAAACCATTTGTATTCCCATTCAACTGCCACAGCCCGTAATATTATACCTGTAATAATAAAATATGTGCAATCATATATGTTGCTTGGAAATGAATTTATTTTACAATAATACAGGGGTACTTTTGAATGGTCGTTGATGGAGAAACAGGTTTTTGTCATTTCCAGAATGGTGCAGTTACAGCATCTACCAGCAGGGCTTGACTGCTAATGCTAGCCAGCCAAAACTTGACCTTCTAGGAGTTGCCAGTCCAGTCTCATACACCAATGAGAGAGATTTTCTAATTATTGCAATCAGCGACTGGCAGCTGCATTGGTGTGGAGGCAAGGCATTAAAAAGCCACTTGGCGATTCAGATTAGGGAGTGGGAATGCACATGAAGGCTGGTGGATTGAGAAGCTGGTGTTCTGATTGTTGCATTTCCCTCGTCCTTGATTTTTCTTTATTTGTCATATTTTATAATTGCTGTTCTTCCTATTAGCTCGCATACTGCTGCTGCACATGATGTGTTTGTTTTGAACTTTATGAAGCTCTGTAGTAGTGGGTGTTGTGCTACTGTGACAGCTTAAAGACAAAGCTTGACTTATTTTAATGAGCATTTATTTTCTCACTTGTTTTTGTTCTTTTGTTGTGAACCAACACAGCCTGTGTAGGTCATAATAAATTGCCATTTAATGGTAAAACATGTTGAACTTTAGTAACACAAAGACTTCAGATTGGTTCTTGCCCTTTAAACTTTGAAAAAATTATTCTTTTATGCCTAGAAGTTTAAGTATTGGCTATTACAAAGTGTTCCTGCGACAAAAACAAGCTTATTTTCAGGAAAGATTTATATTTTAAAATCTTAGACATTAGCCACATCATATCAGACCAATGTACCTTCATAAAGGACATGCTGCTTTTATCGAATTCTTATTTAATTTCTCGGACAGGTCTATGTGTTACTTCCAGTAGTCATTTCCTGAGGATTTGCAGTGGCTCTTTGTCATATTTTACATAGACAGCAATTTGGAGAGTTGATTATGAGGGATGTGTTAAGACGAGCTTTTATCACTGCTCTGGGGTTATTAAATCTAACAATCACTGTAGTCCGATTATTCGACCGTAACCCCCAGAAGCCAAAATCACATCATTTTGGCATTACATATTCTTCATCTATTGTTGTCTAAATATAATAGATTGGAAAAGCCGTCGCAATCTGTGGATCCATTAGTGGCGTAATCAAAATTTCAGAGCCATAAAATGCAGTTTAAGGATGTGTGAATGACAGCTAACACACTATTCGTACTATTGTAGATGTTTAAAACACCTATGTTTTTCCTGTCACTAGCGAAAAATGAATGGTTCTGTTTTTGTCCAACCAGGTGTGAAATTACTGTTGTACTTGGCAGTGGTGTATGTGGGTTAATTTACTCTCTGTAGCTTTCAGACTCCCATAGGTCCTTTCTTACATGTGTTCAGCTGTGGAATAGGCTGATGGTGGTAGAGTTGCAACTTTAATAGCCTTATTGAAAGCGAGGAATGTTGTCTGTGGAGGGTTGAGGGTGCATCGTTGCGAAGGGAACGGAAAGCGTTTGGTGATGAATGCATTCATTGGGTTCCCGCTTTACAGCACAGAGATGCTGGCTCTGACATGAAGAGGCTAAAAATGCCATATCGAACCGTTTCTTACAGAGTGCGAGTAATCTTTTCCCTAAAGCTAGCTAGTCATTTAACATCCCGCTACAGTGCACCTCTTCTGGGAAGTAATCTCTCTCGGCCGCTCTCTCCGCACCCCAAGACAATTTCAAGTGTTTGTTGCGAAGCCTTCGGTGCTGGCTTTGTGATGCCCCGTTGAGTTCTGGATACCTTTTCATCTATAAATCATTTAGTCATCTGCGGGTTGCAGACTTTTGCAAACACCAGGCTAGCATGCAAGGGAAGCTAATCAGCCCTAACAGGCATGTTGCCATGGCTGTCTGTGATAATTGTTTTATGAAATGTGATGCTCTCCTTTTTCGTTCTTTCCTAAATGCCATCAGAAGAACTAGAAGTGAAGGCTGTCAAGGTACCTGGAGCTCTACCAAACACTTTGACCACCCTCTGCAGTTGTAGAGAGAGGGAGATAGGGATGCTAAATGCTTTCTTAAGGGATAAATATTTAGCTGGTTAGCATGGTTCCTTAGAGGGGAACCATCCTGTCATTGATTACCCATTCTCATGTCATTCCAAACCCATAAGATTCAAATGAAGATATTTTTGACTTTCTGACTCTCCATAGACTGCAATACAACTATCACGTTCAAGGCCCAGAAAGGTAGTAAGGAGATTGTTAAAGTAGTCCAAATGGCATCAGTGGTTTAATTTTTTAAAGCTACGAGAAGACTTTTTGTGTGCAAAGAAAGCAAAAATAATGACTTTATTCAACAATTTCTTCTCTTCTGTGTCAGACTTTGACATGTGTACCATGACATATACAGTATAAAAATAATTTAATTCACAGTAGAACATAAATAACATAACAAATGTTTAAACTGAGACATTTTACAATTTTATGCACAAAATCAGCTCATTTAAAATTTGATGCCTGCTACAGCTCTCAAAATATTTGGGACAGGGGCATGTTTTCCAGGGTGTAGAATCTTCTCTTCTTTTCAGAACAATATGAAGACATCTGTGTTATGTTTTTCTGGAGTTTTGTTGGAATTTGGTCCCAGCTGCTGAAGAGTTTGTGGTCATTTTTGACGTATTTTTCATTTAATGATGCACCAAATCTCTATAGGTGAGAGATCTGGACTGCAGGCAGGCCAATTCAGCACCCAGACTCTTCTACTATGAAGCCATGCTGTTGTAACAGCTGCATTGTCCTGCTGAAATACACAAGGCCTTCCCCAAAATAGACGTTATCTAGAGGGGAGCATATGTTGCTCTAAAACCTTTATATACCTTTCAGCATTCATAGTGCCTTCCAAAACATGCATGCTGCCCATACCGTATGCGCTTACCATCCATCAGAGATGCTGGCTTTTGAACTAAAAGCTGATAACACGCTGGAAGGTCTAACTTCTCATTAGCCTGTATGTTCACATATGGCTTCCTTTTTACATGATAGAACTTTAGTTGGCATCTCCAGATGTCATGGCAGATTGTGTTTACCGACAGTGGTTTCTGAAAGTATTCTTGGGCCCATTTAGTAATGTCAATGACAGAATCATGCCGATAAGTGATGCTGTGTCATCTGAGGCCTGAAGACCACGGGAATCCAACAAAGGTCTTCAGGCTTGTCCCTTACTCTCATAGATTTCTCTAGTTTCTCTGACTCTTTTGATGATGTTATGCACTGTAGATGATGAGATTTGCAAAGCTCTTGCAATTTGACATTGAGGAACGTTTTTTTTTTTTTTTTAAGTATTCCACAATCTTTTTTACACACTCTTTCACAAATTGGAGAGCCTCTGCCAATCTTTAGTTCTGAAAGACTCCGCCTCTCTAAGACACCTATTAGCTAATCATCAATTAACTTAATTAGTTGCTAGATGTTCTCCCTGCTGAATTGTTTCAAAATTTCTTACTTTTTCAGCCTTTTGTTGCCCTCATGCCAACTTTTTTGAGACCTCTAGCAGGCATCAAATTTGAAATGGTGGAGAATTTATTGAATTAATTAATGAATGATCCATTAATTCATTTAGTGGATTAAAGTGTAAAACATTTAAACAGTTTAAACATTTATGTTCTATTGTGAATAAAATGTTGGCACATATGATTGGAAAGTCTCTTAGTTGTTAATTGCGATATTTTTCACAGTATTATGGTTTTACTGTATTTTTCATTAAATAAATACAATATTGGTTACACTCTTGAACATACAATACATTAAATCATATTGCCTAATTAAAAAATAGAAAAATATATTTTTTTCATACATAATTTTAATTTTTTTTTTGTTTGTTTTCACAGTTTTAATTTACCATGCTACTTTTTTTATTTGTTTCACTTTTTTTTTTTTAGAGCTGACAGAGACTTGTATCTTTAAAACTTTAGCAGGATTCAATTCAATTTAGTTTTTTTGCATGACATTTTAATGCAAATGAATCGTGGTGGTTTTATAATATACCATATATCAAAAACCACAACTAAAATAAATTTGTGACCATACATATGAATGCTAACAGATAGCTTTCCCCACATATTATAGACCCACTTGGTCTTTCCAGTCAAACCCTCACACAAACACATGCAGGGCACGTCCTTCGCAGTGCAGTTACGCAATAAATCAAAATCTGCAGCAGGTTCAAAACTACATCCACCCATATCCTCAAAGACTAGAGCGGATAAAGGAGGTCCTGTTTCAGATCAGTAGCGTGATATTTGTTTTCTTCCTGAATACTGCCTTTGTGGTGCTTCTATTATGAATGCTTGACTGCACAAAATACTCAGCATACTGTAAATGCCTCCAATATCAGTCTGTGTGGATTGTGTATTGAGATTTCCATTCGTTGCGTGTTCCTACAGGCGGTATCCCCCGGGAGAGCAAGTCGATTGCAGGGGGTCCCCGGGGCATGAGCTCCAAGCCTCCGGCGCAAGAACAGATTAAGTCCAAGATGGAATTTCTGATTTGTTTACTCTGTCTTTTTTTTTTTTTCTTTTCCGCAAGTGCAAAAGTCCTTACTGCTGTTCCAGTCCTCAGCATCGCTCCAGGCCATTTAATGCTGCAAAGTGCATTTCAGAACTTTTTATTGGGCATCATTTTCGTTTGTGTTTCATTTTTAGCAGTGAAAGAGCTTTTTGGCAAGTGTTGCTGATAAACATTGAAGCATCTGCTCTTTTAATACATAACTAAAAGTTAATTCACAGATGAGCTAAAAGGTTTTTCATAGATTAAAAAACATGAGATGCTATTTATATTTAACAAATATTTTAATCCGCAGAGTAAACCAACTAAAATTCAACTATTCAAAAAACAACTCGCAGTAATATTTTCTCTGTCACATATTTTAGTGAGCTGCCAACCTACTCTGTGCTTTGTGGCATCGTAAGCACATTCCATGTTGGGTAACCACATGTTTTTGTAACAACTTATTTGGTACCACTTTATCTTAAGTGTCCCTAATACCCGTGTACTTAACAAGATGTGTATGTAACTGTAGTGTACACATTGGTATAGTATCTATAATTTTTGTGTAACTACACACATGTAACAATCCATGTTGTGTACTGCAGGTACAGTTGTGTAACAGGACATTGGTAACAGCACTATTTACTAACAGCACTTTTTAGTAATGGTTCCTTTGGATTTACTATGTAATTATTCTAATGTTACAAGGCAGTGGCCAGTAAGATAGGCTTAACATATAAACTGTGATTAGTGTCAAGAATGTTACACTTTATATTAAGTGGAGTTACCATGTAAGTACAATGGTGTTACAGTGGTGCAACAACTCCACCTACTACAGATCCAGCTCCTCCCACTTTACATATCCCTAAACCTACCCATTTCCACTCCCTGGATCAAATTACTCCTATATATATTGTTGTTACAAAATGTAGATATACTTCGCATCAGGTGGTTCACGCTGTGCATTAAAATCGTTCAATGTACATCTAGCTGTCTGTTATTCATTATGCATTCATTCTTTAGCAGCAGTTTTTTACGGCAGTATTTAAATGACACCTTCTTGGTGTACCCAAAATGGTCTCACACTATCGACAGACATTTCTCTGGTAGAAATAAAGGATCTGTTTAGTCCTCTGTCACAGTTAGCTTTACATAAAATCATAATCTTCATGTTTACGGTAACGTCTTAATAAATTCATTACATATCATCTAACAGGTTAGAGCTTGGTGACAATTGTTTACATTTAATGACGAGACAAGCAACCAAGCAGCTGAGATATGCTATATATTATATGCAAGTACCTATGTGAATACGCAGTATGTATGCATACTGCATATATCCAACTTAATGCAAACAGCTGGGCAATAATATAGTTACGTTTTGCAATTAAATAAGTCAAACTTTGCTATATAGCATATTTGTTTACTTGAATGCACTATATGTATGCAGATCAATTTAAAAAGAGTATATTTGTGTGTGGAGTGGTCCAAATTAGTCATTCATGTGGTTCTGTTTCAATTAGTATGGAGCAGACAGCACTAGTTTTTGAAATGGAGCCACTGTTGGTCTGTAAGCCTCAAAACTAGACACGCTAGTGCTTTACTTTGCATTATGAGAAGTCTTAAGGGCGTCAGTTTGTGTGTGAGACAGACAGAGCGAGAGGATGGGATATGAATATATAATAAAATATAAAATTACCTGCTGGGTAAGATGTGCTTAATGCTGTAAAGTCCTTTAAAATGAATGGAACTGCCAAACTGAAGTTCTGACTGGATTTATTTGTGCCTATAGCCCTTGACTAGGAGAGACAATGCGTAAATGGTAATGTTCCTACAGCACAGATGCCAGACCGAGCTTTTTTTAATAGAGACACGTGCAGTCATGCCACAATTGGACCTTTTCAAGCTGACAGGCAATGGCTATCACGAGGGCTTAGAGCAGCGACACGCAATCATCTGCAGGATAAACGTTCAGATTAAAGCACTCTGTAATTCTGTATCGGGCCAGTGGTACAATGTGATAAAGAGGATTTTGGCAGCAAATGCTTCATTACAAATAGTTGTGGTAAATGAACCATCTGTTTGCCCCCCCTCTCCTCTTGTATTTTGCGTCTTGTGAGCACGACGGGCGCCCTCGACTCAAGCATTCGATTATTTTCCCAGCTCAAATTGACAGCCAGCAGGTGACAACCAATATGAAACTAACCCACTGTGTCATGCAGTTGCAGATTGTTAGGTGGGGCTTTAATGCTCGAGAGGGTTTGGCCACAGTCTAGTCCTGTGGCGCTGACGAAATTAAGGGATCGTTTATTTAATACATTTAATCTCTGTATTGCATGTATTGAGCAATTTCTCGTAGAGCAGGAATAGAGCTGGGTGGCCATGGAAACATGGAGGTTCTGTGCCAGAATTACAATTCTGTGAGAGAGTGTTTCAAGTACATGCTAAACAAAGGCTGCCAGTATGTTTTTTTAAAAAAAATTTTTTATGAAAATGGACATGCATTTTTAGTCATTATAAATGTTTACTAATTTTAGTGGCCATGTACTCATAAAAGAGCTAGGGAGGCAGTTTCTGTCTAAGAGAAAATGAATAGAGCATGTTTTATTTCCTCAATATAGTTGGCGTCCTTGCACTGAATGCATGTGGTCAGCTGAATTGCAAATGAGTTTAAATAAAATCACAGAGGAGGTGAAGGTCTGAGGCTATATAACCAAAATGAGTCATAAAGGCAGAAGTATCCCGGCAGCTTCGCCGGGAGTGATGTTGATGTGGTCAGAACTCACAGGTTAATAGAATGGGACTCTGCACTAGATTAGGACCATTTACCTTTTTACTGCAATTGTCTCTGTGCCTCTACTTGAAATAAATCACATCAGTGGAAATTCATCATTGTAGGGGGAAACCATGACTAAGGGAGAAAAAAAAGAGGAAAAAAACAAGCAAGAGCAGACCCCTGCAAAATGCAATTTTATGAGCGCTCTGCCACATTCTATTGCTTTGTCACATTACAACTAAACTGATTCAGCTGAATCAGGATGCAATCAGCACAGCAGGTAGAGAGCGGAGGCCTCACCGGCCTGGCCTGCCACGGAATACCCGAGTGAACCAGCGGCCAAGCGTCGTCACATATGGAATTGGCACGGAGACCTCGGGTTTCTCGCTATACATCCATCATCATGAAACCGCTCCGGTTCGGTGCTCCAGGGTCACATGTGCCTTTTCTAGTGCCAAAGCGTGTGCTGTGACATATTGACTGTGACACTGCAACCTTTTGTGCAGAAATTTCCAGATAAACTTTTAGGGGAGAGGAAGGTCTGGAGGGGTGGATGGGAAAAGGTAATCTGCTTAGATGTCGGACAGAAAACAGGAAGCGTCAGCTTTGATTCTTCTTCATTCTGGGTGGAGGTGTTTGTGGTGATGAAAACACTATTACACACTAGTACATTCACACAAAAGCAGAATACACTTGTCAGTCCTGTTTGATAAATACAGTTGTGTCGTTCACACACAGCTCTGTTATGAACGAGCAACAACTATATTGTATAACCAAACACTAGTTTAAATTTTCAAGACTTTAAGACAGCCTCTTCTGTGTCAATAGATCCAAACTTGACAACAAGTTGTCCGTCATGTCATCTTGTGCGATTACTGAGTGCTCAGTTATTTTTTTTTATTACATTATTTTCTGTTTTATTTTAGCTGCTGTTGATCAATAAAGGTCCACACTAGACAACTAGTTGAAGTCATGTCAAGTGAAAGCGATAAAGAACATTTAATAGATGAACTCGCTTGGACTTGCTAACTAAAAAATGTTGTGTCAAACAGGGTTGTCAGTTTTGTTTATCAAAAATATGAAAAAAGTACCCCATTGACCATATCCCAACTATCAAAACTAAAAGAAAGCCAATTCTATATGTTATATATTACTGAAAAAAAATGAAACCACTTGTTTGAAGGGATCATAAACATACTGTAGCTCACTGAAAGCTCCCAACCAGAGGCCATCCTTTATAAAACTTTTATAGGGTTATAGAATGCGATATCAAGTTTTCCTTTCCCTTTGGGCTGCTAGTGCATAAATAAGATTGCTAAAGTTGCAAAGACTGAAGTGCCACGCTGAAAAAGATATTCTTCATAAAAGTTAAGACTCATCCACACCCCCCTAAAACAGCTCATTTAAGTGACTTGTGGCCAGGTATGGTGACCCATACTTGGAATTTGTGCTCTGCATTTAACCCATCCAAGTGCACACACACAGCAGTGAACACACACTTGGAGCAGTGGGCAGCCATTGCTGCGGTGCCCGGGGAGCAGTTGGGGGAA
Source organism: Enteromius mattozi (assembly GCA_032359235.1). NCBI lineage: Eukaryota > Metazoa > Chordata > Actinopteri > Cypriniformes > Cyprinidae > Enteromius > Enteromius mattozi. Next base: position 8,837,870 of record JAUMHE010000063.1, on the reverse strand, counting down.
TGGTGCCTTGCTCAAGGCTCTCACCTCAGTCATGGTATTGAAGGTGGAGAGAGTGCTGGTTATTCACTCCCCCCACCCACAATCCCTGCCAGACCTGGGACTCGAACCCGCGACCTTTGGGTTACAGGTCCGACTCTCTATCCATTAGGCCATGACCGCCCCCCACATCTCTATGTCAACATGTGGGAATATTTGCATAATGCAGCCCAAATGTTCATGCAAAGAAAGAAGGCGTGGTTTCATTTCATTCATTTCAACGCAGCAGTGTTGATGCAGCTATGTCAGGGAGAAGCTGTGTGTTTCTGTGCCAAAGCAAAAGCACTTTATTTGGCTTTCTGAATGTAGATGCAGTTAGGAATCATTCAAATTACTTACAACAAAAAAGCACAACCCAGATGGTTGAATTTGTGTAATGCATTTTATGGACAACAGTTTTGTTAACCTAGGATATTTTTTTTTCTTTGCTTTGACAATCTGATACTTCTGAATCAGCAACTTTAAGTATATTTTGTTAATTATTTATAATTATTGTTAATTATTATTGACTTTTTAAATATGTCCCCTTTTGGGCTTCAACTGATGGTAAAAACGGTTTTTACCTTTATTTTGAAAGCTAAAGTCATAATTATGCGTTACATTTCTGATGCATGCTTGTGGGGATCATCCAATCACAATGCACTGGGTCAGCTGACCAATCAGAGCAGACTGTGCTTGTTGGAAGGTGGGTCTTTGTAGAAAATGATGCGTTTGACAGAGGTGGGGCATAGAGGAGCTACATAAAAGTATCTTATATGAAAAATATTTGGACATTAAAGCATGTCAACATATTCTGTTACATCAAATACACCAAATAGTGATCTTTAAAATAGCAGCATATGACCCCTTTAACATCTAGCACAGTTTTAATAAAAATATTTCAATATAAGCATTTCAGGCAAATTTGATTTATGCAAAATGTCAAACTTTAACCCTTGTGAAGAGTTTAAAATTAGCACAGTTCTGCTGGTAAAATGTGGATTGGCAACCCTGATCCAAATGTAATAAGATCTTCCAGGATTATGGAAATTGTCACCATCCTTAATATTTAATGTACTGATATTTATCGACTCTCATTTTGGTTCTTAACTACGATTGTGAGAACAGAAAAAGCTTTGAATTCCGTTATTGATGTTAGAGTTGCGCAATATGGTTATTTTTCATATCGTCATATCGGCAGCCTGTGGGATCGCCGATACATGATATTATCGTGTATGGGTGGGTGGGGGCAAGAGAGAGACTCTCTGTACTTGTCACAGGCCATTTCATAACTATTTGGTGATTTTAAACCGCGCATGCATGAGAGAGAGAGAGAGAGAGAGTCTGGATTCGGAAGCACCAATAACCGAAATACTGTACTTTCTGAGAAAAGATGTCTCTTTAGAACTCTTGACATAATTTGTAAGTAAAGGTTTATCACCCTGCAGTTAAATTTTATTGTGAGTTTAGTTTTAGAGTCCATTTTTAAAACATTTCCAGTCAGGAGAAGCCTCATTTGCGTGTATGTGCGGCGCTGAGGTGAAATAGCGGGGCAATTTGAAAATAATAGCCCAAAAATAATAGACCGCCTAATAATAATAACAATAATAATAATAGTTTTATACATTAATAGGGGAATGAATATCAACAAAGACATCTGGTATCGTCAATATCTCAGACTATCGTCGATACACGATACTATCGTCAATCGGCACAACCCTAATTGATCTGTTCTTGCTAATCTGGTAGTAAATACAGTTTTACAAAGTTCCACCCTTCTCTGAATGAGAACAGCTGAAGACTATGCTTCCCTCATTGAATATTCTACTGTTTAACAACAATTACAGATTCTGTAACACTGAACTTTTGACCAGGCTTCTATTGTGGATTCATTCTGATATCTCATGAATTGATGGCCTTCAACTTGTTCTTTAACATGCTTTTAATTTAATGGAAAAGATTTAATTTTAGATTGAAAGTTCAGGTGAATTTAGTCTCCAGAAAGGTCTGTTGTGCCAAGTCCCTTGCGTAGGGGCAAATGCAGCAAAAGGGGATTGTGCATGGGAGTTAGTTACTTAAAGATCAAGACCCCCGCAGGCACAGAGGTCCCGCAGGGATTTGTGTTCTTTTGGACAGGTTGCTAACTCCAAGTGCAGATTTGTTCCATTATACAGAGAGAACATTGTGTACTCAATAGTGTTATTCCATGGAGATCACAGACAGCCAATGGGTGGCCTACATGTTCCTGGACCGCAGTGAATGAGAGTGAGTTTGCTGTGGGCACAGAAAGCCAATTCACCCCAGCGGAGTCTAAATGCCTCATCACACTCTTTAATTACACTTTGTGCCATTAGTCTGTTTTTCTATCAAAGAATTAGCCTCTAAGAGAAACACTCAGCACTGTGTAAACACTGAATGATAATGAAGAAAAGCTTTTAAATGATGTTGGCCGTGCTTCTGCGGTTTTAACGTCCACATTGCGTGCTCAATCTTCCATGCTGTGTTCTTTGTGACTAAGACACTGCGCGTCATTGAAGTCATGTACTTTTGTTAATATGTTTTAATAGTAGATTGTCTGTTTTAACCCTTTCAGGCCTGGTCGGGATCACCTGTTTGTCTTACAGTGTCAAATAGGATTTTTTTTCCATTTTCTGATGATTCCATGTTGATGGTTGTTGTTTAGTTGACAGGAGCTGATGGGACAGCTTCTCTCCATACTGTATTAATGCTATAATACCCTTTAGGTACCAATAAGGTACAAACTTTTGAAAAAGTACCAATCCCATAAAAGCTTTAATACATTTTTACTGAGAGTGCATAAATGAACATAGCTATTATTGGATCTTCTTGCAAAAAGTTTACTGGTTTAATTAATTTATTATTTTTTTGTATTTAAATGTAAAATGGCATTATTTTAAACATACATGATTTACTTTTTATTAAAGTATGATAATCTAATAAAATGACTCTTTTGTTAATTAATTCAATCTAGTGATTTTCATGAAACAAGCCCAAGACTTTTAGATCCCTTTGATGTGCATCTATCACTAAAAGAATAAAGAATGAATTGATAAAATACAACGATATCCATGTACATTATATCAAAAACTGTCTGATCAGATTACTGCATTTTTACATGGTTTTGAAAAAAAGTATTTTTTATGCTTAAAAATTATGCTATCTTAGTATTTTTGTCTTGATTCTAGTCAAAATATCTAAAATTTCCTAAATCAAGATACGTTTACTAGATAAGCAAAATTACTTAAGATATTTACTCTTTTTTTTTCCAGATGACAAGACAAAAATATTCAGATAAGCCATTATTTTGCAGTGAAGCCTGCATTTATTTAAAATAAAAATACAGTAAAACCATAATATTGCATAATATTACTAATTAAAATAACTTTTCTATTTTAGTGTATTTTGAAATGTCATTTATTTCTGTGATGGAAAGTTGAATTTTCAGCAGCCTTCATTGTCGTGTGATTCCTCAAGTGTCATTCTAATGTCGTGATTTGGTGCTTAATTAATATTTTATTATAAAAATATAGTTTTATTAGCAATATTGAAAACAATTGTGCTTCATAATATTTTTGTGAAAACCATCCTACGTTTTTTAAAGATTCTTTGATGAATAGAAAGTTCAAAAGAACAGCATTTATACGAACAAGCAATCCTTCATAAAATTATGAAAGTTTTTAAGGTTACTTTTGGTGATTTTGATGTTTCCTTGGTGAATAAAAATAGCAATTTCTTTCCAAACAACAACAAAAAAAATCTTTCTGACCCCAACCACTTGAACGGTATATTGTACAAATAAGTGATATCTCCCTTTTTTGGGTTACTAAGTGGAAATGGTAGAAATGTCTTCGATAAAACACCTACTGCTGAAGAAGGGCATCTGTTGTTCAGTGCAACCAATTCAATCTTGAGTTCAGTTTGACCTTGTGTGAATTTTGCTTGTGCAGCTCAGGTTATCATCATTGTGCTTGGATTAGAGGGGTTTCAAAGTGTCAGTGTGTTTCATCTGTCTCAGTCTCTAGTGCATAAAAAGTGACACCATTACACTCTCAACGACTCGCTGTAAAAAAATGGTAAGTCCTCAAGGCCCAATTAACTGAAATTCAGAGGAAAAGACCGATTTGAATGATTATGACTTATTTCAGGTTTCCAAAGGCAGAGCTGCCTTATGATTCTCCCTTGCATAACTTTGATGTGCACTGCTGTAAATTAAATTCCCCCAGGCATGTAATCTAAACAGTTGAAAGGTTTTTGTTTTCATGTAGGAACAGGGAAGTGAAATTAATGTATTGGAAATACATAGCGTACTCAGTGTTGAATAATTGTTTGGACTTGTGCGTGTCTTTCCCTTTGATTGTCCGAACAGAATAACAATTAGATGTTGCTATTTCCACCATGAAACTGCAGTGCAGTGAACAACAAGCAACACGCTCAACATGTTTTCTGCAGAGAATCTGGCACTTCATATATTAATCTCTTAACATTGCCATATACTCATGAGACCAGAGAACAGCATCTAAGCAGTTCAATGTCGTGTTTCACACCTAGCGTCCTCAATTTGCAATTAAAACAGTGTCCTTGAGCTTCCTTAAAAAAACGCAATTGAACTAGTCAATGTTGCAATTTGAGTTTGAGTATTTTGATGCTCTCAGGTCAACAGCAGTTCCAAACCAAGGGGTCAAGAATCATTTTATGCTGTGATGCAAGTCATTTGAATTTAGTGTTTTTTTCCACTTTGGATTTCATTCAGTCTTATGTGCATGTTGTGCAACAAATGATGTATTTCAGTTGCTCAGTTATTGATTTCATTTATATTATTCTGTTAATTCATTTCAGAAACCTTGCTTTCCCTGCTTATCTACTAATAGTGTTTTTGCTTTGATGCTTTGATCTGCTTGTTCTCAGCCTGTAGCTGTCATCTGACATCTTATATCAGGGCTGTAATAGTAACTTTTAACTAGAAAAGCAAAGTTTGTCAAAGGCTTGTTAAAAAAAATAAATATTGGGTTTAATAGTAAGCAAGCAATTAAATAATATTATAATACTTCCTGCAAGAATGCATAAGTTGTCAAAATTGACAGCAAATAATTATACATTGTTACAAAATATTTCAGTTTGAAACAAATTCTGTTCTTTTGAGCTTTCTATTAATCAAAATTAATCTTAATATATTAAGCTTTTAATATATTAAAATATCTTCAAAATATTAGTATTTTTACTATATTTACTATTATTAGAATAGAATATAGAATATATATATAGCCTTGATGAACATAACATCTTTAAAAAAACATAACAAATCTTACTGTTTCCAAATTTTGACTGGTATTGTGTGTGTGTGTGTGTGTATATATATATATATATATATATATACATACATAGATTTATTTTTTAATTATATTTTTATTTTCGTAAATGTAGCCTTGGTGATCTTAAGAGTCTAAAAAAAAAAAAAGACCCCAAACCTGACAAATCTTTTCTGTTTTTTTTTTTTTTTTTATAATGATGACTATTTGTACAGGGTTTATTTATTTATTTTTTTATTTGATGGTTAATTTTAATTTCACGTTGTCCTAGAATACACCATGAACTGTCACGGTTGGTGCAAGAATGCATAAGTTGATCAAATTTGTTTTTTAAATTACAGCTTGGTGATCTTAAGAGTCTCAAAAAAAAGACCCCAAACCTGACAAATTTTTTTCTTTTCTTTTCAAATGGAGAGCCGGGACACCACACTTTCTCTGTCGCCTTGATCCTGTAGTAAGAGACATTTTATATATTCTTTTCAACCATATTAATCAAATTTTAATTAAGTTTTAGTTAAGTTAATTACAATTAATGAATTGAATCAGGTACTTTATGCATGTGTGTTCTAGTATTTTTGAACAAATAAATGCAGCCTTGGTGAGCATAAAAGTCTTAAAAATTAAATAAATAAATAAAAATGACCCCAAATGTTTCTTTTCTTTTCTTTTCACAAATCATGTGAATTAAAATTTCAGTTCAGTTTCCTGTGGTATGTGGCCAGTTGAAATTCCATTTCATGAATTAAAGCAGGCATTTTATGCATGTGCTCTTGTTTTCCTGAAAGATCTGACTTCCCAAAGACATTTCCTGCTGAGGCTACCGCAAACAACATACAGACGAGCGCATAGCACAACTGTGAGAAATGTAATGAAGCCCTGTGGTCCATTTGTCCTTGTGAGCCTGACGTCAATCAAGTGTAAACATGTTGTGTGTTTTACCTGCGGTTGTCTCTGCGGTCCTCCGTCACGTCCAGACGCTACGTGTATGTGTGTGTGTGTGTGCGCGGTGCCAGTGGTAATTGGAATGCAGCATGTGACTCTGGGCTACAGAGAGAGCTGTCTGATCAGCCCATTTGTCTCAGAGCGCCATAGCAGCTCCGCTCCTCCCCCTGCCACTAATTGCAGTGTTCAGCTGCGTGCATTATCTGCAGATGGAGAGCCGGGACGCCACACTTCACTTTCTCTATCGCATTGATCCTGTAGTAAGAGACGGCTTCTTTCACACTGACTGTTTGATCAATCTCATATTGTGCTTGTATGGTACATTTAGACACTGAGAACAAAGGAGGAAGATAAAGAGATGCAAGACAATACTATATTACCTTTTTTAACAAAGGCATAGTTTGAATTTGAAACTGCTTGCACTCGTATTGATGTCATGATCTTAGATGGTATAAATATGACACCATATAGGTGACTGATATTGAAATGTAAAGAGGTAGTCCCGCCCAGGAGAGTCTGTAATTCTTGGAGAGAGCTGTTAGCATTCCCATTCATCTCTGGCAGTTTTCAAACTGCATGCCGCCATCTTCGGTAATGGGCAGTGAGTTCAGGAGGCCAGTCATCTGAGCTGTAAATGGCATCGCCAAGGGTTCAGGGTTAGGCTGCTTAGCATGGACCTGTTAGCCTCTGCTGATACATAACATTACTAATGATGTCAAAAACATAGACAATGCCAGACCCGTCACTATCAAACCTTCATGATGTGTGAAAACCAGCAGACAAGGAGCAACAAGTCAGTATTAATATTTATTGATGTATATTTAATTTTTTTTATTATTTTATTATAATTAATATAGAGGCAGATGCTATTGCAGCCAGGTGTTGTTGTTGTGTGTGTGTGTGTGTGTGTGTGTGTATATATATGTTTATATATATATATCAGCAAGAATTTCTGATTTTAACACTGAAGCTAGTTATTAACGACTACTGAAAATTCAGCTTGAAACTGTCACGGTGATGCATCATTGTTCGTTTTTTTAAATGTTTTACTTAACCTAGCAACCACAATTTGCAAATACAAGATTGTGATACTTTTATGATTTTTTTTAGTGAACGTTTTGCAAATAACGCATTTCGAGAGAAACGCAATACGAATTAATCCCGCACGGCTGGCAGCCCATCATCC
>JAUMHE010000063.1:8794729-8817793 GCA_032359235.1 Enteromius mattozi | reverse complement strand
CGGTAAAACACATCTGTATTACTCTAGGGATGTTGGAAAATGAGCCTATTTCCAAAAAAAGTGGAGTGTTCCTTTAATGCTTTCTTGGGTTACATTTGTCTTACATTGATACAGAATATCTGTTAAGGACCAAAATAAAGTGTTGAAGTGAAGTCTACTCTAATGACTGGTACCTGACATATAGTTGCATATAAGGTATAAGATACTTACAGTCTACAGTGGACTATCATAATAAAGTGTTACCAAAAATAATCTATGTATACTGACATTACCTGAAGCCCGTGTAAGTGCTTGAAGAATTGATGGGATATATGAAGTGATTCAGCTGCTATTGGGAGTCAAGGGTGAGATGTTTTATTAACTATCAACATTCAACTGCAATAAAACTGACTGTTCATTCAATACAGAATTCCTATATTAGACACTTTCATTTTTTAGAGCTGTTGTACAATTTATTGAGGTCTTATAGTTTGACAATGATTAAGTATAAGGTGAAAAGGACACAAATCTTAAATGTCATGAAAATAACATCCTTTTACCTGCAGTAACTCAGTGGCGCAAGTCTCCACACGTGACTTACGAGGAGAGATGCGGTTCAAAACCATCTCTGCCGTACAAAGCATCACACATTGAATATGAAACATCATCATTTTCATTATGCAAACACCTGTGGCTATTTTGCTTATGAAAGCCAGCTGTCCTTTATAAGTTGTAGGGTAAAACGTTGACTCATTTAAGAAAGCAATATTGAATTTACCAAGATATGATCTGATTTTGCAAAAGAGCAATATTAATACGCCTAGCAAACATGCTCTTATCCAAACACAAATAAATTAATCATGGCTCCCCAGACTAGGCTGTGCTCAGCCGCAAACATCTGTAGCATAAATTACCACACTGCTACGGAGTTCTGCCTTTCTTCAAATAAACAGGAAGACTTCTGCCTTCTAGTTCGAAGAAAAAACAAAAACAGAAATGTTGAGTAATGAAAAATAAAAACATGTTTGCTGACATGCATGCTATTCACAGGAATTTATATGAATGCTGATTTATTTTCTTTTTGATCTGTATGTAGCAGAGTCTCTGGGTCTCCACGGCTGTGCAACTTGACTGACCGCAAGTCTGAGGCAGCAATAATAAGCGAACGTGTTTAATACCAAGTATAAAATCAATGTGCTCCAGCTTCTTTTAATCTAAACCTTCTTTGTGTTTTTTTTCACTGAGATTTTAATGGAGTTTGATAAGAGTAATTAGGATTCATTAGGACTCCATGATGGAGAAACACAATTTTGAGCAACCATAAAGTAATATGTGCTTTGAAGCATGGCAGCCGAACAAGCCATGTATTAATGTGAACAATTTATTTTTTTTATTGTTGTCCGTTTCATTAGTTAGGAAGATCTCTTTTGAAAGTGGAATTACAGTAGTAATTGCTCGAAACTGGTTGTTAGTGACATTAAAACATGAATGTCAACAGACCGTGAAGAGGCACCTAAATGGTTCTTTCAACATGTTTTCAAACATAACGTTATCGCACAAGCCGGATTTTAGTAATCACAGAAACTGTAAGATGTTTTACTTTTCACAAGGAAAAAAAACATGGAGATCATAACGCAAGATTAAAAGCATCACTGTTCTCTCAAGTGTGTCTTGAACGTTTCTAACTTTGTACTCCTTTCCAAAGCAAGTGATTTAACATTTCAAAGAGAAAAAAATCTGAACATATTCTCCATATTCTCAGGATATGGCCTTATACACAACTCCCTGGGAAACATGATTCTGATTGGTCAATTCTAGTATTTTATCAAATATTTTGGTATAAACGACTATTGTCCAGGCAACCAATTTCCTGCACTATGATGTATGAACACTCTCTTCTCAAATATACTTAAATCGATATTTCATGTCAGTGTAGTACTGTTTTTGGGATAATGTCAGCCCCATTATCCCAAAATAAACCCTTTCAGGCTTTGCGTCAGGGTTCTGATCTCCTTTTTTGTCATAATGACCCACTGACTGCACTTATGCCTTTCAAGTCTATTGAAGACCTGAAAAAAACAAGCAAGGCTATACTATTTTTCACCTATTTCATGTGCGTCAAAAGGGACATAATACTCACTTCATCTAAAATTCCTAAATTTCAATTTGTGATATTATGTAAACTATAAAAGACATTTTGTCCTTAGAGGTTTAAAGTTTTAAAAACAGAAGTCAACATGACATAAAAATAGGCTCTTTTAGTTTCCTAATGCACATTCCTGGTTTTACTGGGACAATTCATCTGCACGTGACATCTTATTCCCAATAAAGCATGTTTGCTTTCATAATCTTTCATCAAAATGTAATAACATGTTCCATCTCTGAAACCACTTTACTTTTCGTCTGACGTCAACAGTCTGTCTTATTCTTCTGTCTGATTTCTTTCTCAAACCAGTCTGTATCAGCTCACCTTTTTGCCCACAGAATGAACTCACGTTTTCTATGAACAGCATATATATAACAACACCGCCTTTCAGTGCATCTATTCCGGTATGTTATGTTCTTTTCACAATCCAATAATTTCAGGCCAGTGATTGCTGTTTTATATTGCTGAAGCAAAATGAAGTAGTTTTGTGAACTTAAAGGGCTGTTTTGTAACAACGAATGGAAATGTGGGGATATAACAAATGTGATATCCCTTATCCTGGGATGTCCACCCTCTTGTTCTGTCAGCCGGCCTCTCCTCCACCTCTCTGTCGGCTGAGAGTGTGGAAGTAGGTCAGTGACTGTCCCATCCTCCAGCACGGGGGCGGCAAGCTTATTTGCTCAAGGCTCGGTAATGGTGCTGGCAAAGACGGCATTCAAAAACATCCATTCCATGCTAAATTTCAAGGACAAAAATACCAGCGATGGAACACAGAAACTAAGAGAGGTCTTTAGCCTTGAGCTGAGTTCTTATTTACTGCTAGTCCGCACAGATGAGCAAATTGTGAGGCAGAAAGGGAGAAGCGGGGGAGAATTCACTTAACAGTTGAGGCAATTTTACACATGTATTTCATTGCAAAAATTCTGCATCTTATTCACAAACAGCCCAGTTCAACTGTGTTGAAGTATTTGAGTTATTTTCATCATTTCAGCACAAACATGCCTTTTATTATAATAGACTTGTATATAATAAACCTTTTATTAGAGATTACATTAGATTTATGTTATGTAAATAATTCAGCAAGTTATAGCAGATTGTGAGACACCTGCAAGATCAGGAATATAGCAGCATGTAAATTGCAGTTAGCTTAGATTTTTGGGGTATATCGATGTCATAACTTGATTTAGTTCTTTAATGAATCAAGTGCTAAATTAACACAGCCAGCATTAAGCTTTTAGTAATGAAAATGCTTGTCAAAGTGTTCCCCCCCCCCCCCCTTTTTTATCAACAATAACAAAGAAAAGAGAAAATGTGATTATTGTGACAATAATTTACAGTAAACACATTTTTTAATGATTTTAAATCATAGTCTAGCTCCACCAATGGTGTAAGTTTGACACAGAGGTTTGTTTTTAACAAATAATGCAAGACATAGAGTATAATACATGGGAAATCAGTGTAAATGCCTTATGATTCTTACATTAAAAGCTTCCGCCAACATGTGCTAAGTAAAGATACATTTTAGTGACAGATAATGATTTTATCTCATTTTAATATTTGATTTCATTGGATATGTGACATCTCAATAAATAAGCTTTCAATTGATGTATGGTTTTATTCATAGTAACATGTTTGTACAGCTCAGTTAAAAAATAACACTGTAGACAAATACACAATGGTGGGCACAATTTATTCTTCGTGAATTCTCCCCTAGACAGCAAGAGAGGCGAGAGAAAGAAAGATGTTGTATGCCAGAAATACACCGGCGAGGATGACTGAGATCTGAATGACGTGCATGAGATCATTTTCTTAGTCTAGCTACAATCACTCGCTATTATGAAGGGGTGTCACAGGTAGTAGAATAGGGCACCTAAATGCTCCAAACAAGTGAAGTGCTCTTCACCCAGTCATCTATCTTCATTATTATCTGCTATGACACACCGGGAGCTAATGAAAAAGCCATGTCAAGCCTTCTGACAGACGGAGTATTAAAATAGTCTTTTTCCTCATCTTTCCTCACATGTTCGATTTACTGACATATTTGCCATGATTTGGATTACCAGTGTTGGCTCCGAAGGACTGTGATTGTATTGTGCTGAATTGTAGTGTATCAGGCTCCGAATCAGGCACTGGCAGGGCTGACAGAATACTCCCAGCTGGATTCCACGTAGGGGTTGTTATGAAGTCTAGCCAACCACGGATGCATTGCCAAGATCGGGAAGCATGAGCAATGCAGCCCCTCGGTTCCCCCACCTCCCCAACAAATTCATCAGCAGAGTCATCAGCCATGATCAAACAGCTCAGCTGAACCTAAGAGCTGCCTGGGAACAGAATAAAACCACTAAGAAAATCATCTCATATACGCGCAGTTTATGAGATAAAGACCCTCCTCTCTCATTTGCATGCACCCATTATATTTAGGTTTACATCAATTATGTGCATTTCAATGAATTGGAGCTTGATGAGGTAGCATGCTGTACTGTACATGATGTTAATTGTCACCAAGATGGCAATAAAAGAACAGAGATCGCATCAGATGAAATTGTATAGATTCATCAACGACAAGCTTTGTTTAAACAAAACACTGTAGTAAATTATCTGTCTGTGTGTGGTGTGCTCTTAATAGATTACACAAAGCAGACTGTAATGAGAAGGAACAAAATATTATCAGTGCATGGCGGTGCTTTCATCAAGTGTTTCATTTAATATCCTGTGGATCTGAAAAATGATGACGGAAATAATCAAATTTGAATATTATTAAATTCTTGCCATTTCTGCTCTGTGATTTGTTGACAGACTCGAACGCTAATTCTGATTAGACTGACAAATTTCAGGGCTTAAAGGTACAGAACAGTTGCTTTACAAGCAGTATGCTTTTTATGCACATCTGAAGAGCTATTTTTGCTTATACGCAGAATATTATGCGGAAGCAGCAACATCAACACACTACAATCATTTAATAATCATTTGTGGTGTTTGTTTATGCAGTAATTAGCCCTCCTACTAGTTTCCTCTTGCTTAGATTAATGGGTGCTATTTATGCCTTACTTATATATGACTTCATTTTTAGAATGGCAAGTGAGAATTAATTTTTATTTGAGAAAGCTAAAGTATGTACTTACAGCAAAGCTATAGAATTGCAATTGAATTTTTAAAGCAGCCTAACTAGGCCTGACATAACACTAGCCCAACCAGCAGTGTATGTTTGAGACAGGGCTTTGTTTTTGAACAAGTAATGCCATGCATAGAATGGAATATATGGGAAAACAAGGTGGAAACCCCCTTATTAGATGTTATGTTTCTTCTTTAAAGCATCTGCTTGGTAAAAATGTTCCTCAGAGAGTATACAACAGTCAAGTCTGTCATATGGTGGCACAAATAAAGATACAATTTTGTGATCCAAGGTGACAGATAATCATAGTCTCCATTGTTCTGCAAGACTTTGCAAGGCATTGTTGATAGTGGGCTGTGGCATGCCCTTTCCATAAAAATGAATAACAGTGAGTTTTAGTTACATAATGAGTGTTTGCATCACTTTTTTGCTGTCTGGAGAACTAAATTGGCTGTTATGCTGCTTGCAAAAAAGAGAAGACGAAAAATAGTTGCATTCATTATTCAGCTTGTATTTATGAAACACTACATGTTCAGTGATTTCATAAGTATGAATTCATCCCTATACGCTCTCTGTTTTTCTCCTCTGGGAAGTCTCAGAGATGTGTTGTTGAGTTGAGATTAGTTGTGATAGCTAAATTTATCAGAATGAAGGCGTATTTCAATGTTTAACACCACCTAACTCATGCTACGTAATTACACTAGCGATGCAGACAGAAACAAACAGCATAATGCAATTAGATATAATACTGATGAACAATATATTTTATATAAAAATCTCTATAACACTTATAAAAACATACAATTTTACAATTTAACTATTTAACTATTTTGCCAACTAAGAATGCCTCCATAATATTTTTATAGTCTAAGTGAGTTATTGATTAAAACTTACTCTGATTTGACCCCAGCTGAAAAGCATGCTGGGTTACAAACAATGTCAAAGTATATTCAGATTTGTTCACCACAAAACAGCAGTAAATGGCTTCAGTTAACCTTCAGTTTAATTGTAAGCTTGCACATTTTATATATTGCATTTATATTCTTTATATAGTGGGATGTTTAGAACTTTTATAATATGCATGGCAAGTTCTGTCAGAATTATGATTCTGTAACGCTTTTCATTTGGAATTCTTTTTCAAAATTATGTTACAACTAGTACCATAGACAGTCAGGAAAGTGCCATATTTAATTTGAAAAAGAGGCTGTGAGTGATAGAAGTGCAGTGTAAAAAAATACAGATTATTCAGCTGATGGAACAGTTCTGGGGAAAAAAAAAAAGAAAACAGTAGACAAAAACTCCATTAAACAATTCTTGAAATATATTTGAGTTGTGACTTTTATACAGTCCATACAATTCTAAAGACTGGTAGTTTAATCCGTCATAGCCATGTTTTCATCTGCGTTATAATCAAGAAGTTGTCTATTATTAACATCTGGATGTCTGTGAATTCAGTAATTTGGACGAAATTTGGATTGGGATGTCTATAGGTTCTGCTAATGTACATGTGCCTGTTAGGATTACTGGATGTCATGTGAACTGGATGTGTGCATCATAAAACCCATTGAAGCAAACAAGATATACGTATGTGCTATAATTACAGCATTATGTTTAAAATTAAAGGAGTTAATTAAAATGAGGATCATACATGATGCTGCTATTATGAACAATTTGTGTAATTAAACTCTCATTATGATTTCATTATCTTTTTAAATAGTTTTCCAGTACACTACTATTTAAACCCTTGCCAGTCATTTTAACTTCTGTTGTTATTTAAAACAAACAAACAAACAAACAAAAAAACAACAACTATCTGAATCCATTCACCATGCATCACACCTCGAAATACAGTTTTAGTCAGGTTATCCAGCGAAGGTCAAAATAAATGAGGAGAAATGTTGTGAAAAATGTGCTGCAATAACAAACATTCCTATCCAGATGGGATCAAATTTCTCAGAGGACTTCAGAGTTAGCTGAAAACCACTAGGTAATTTGCTCGCTCTCTTTTACCAAGGTTGTACAAGAAAAAAAAATAAAAAAACACAGACGTGTTTGATTCAGATGGGATTAAAAAAATCAAAAAGTACGCCTGTGAAACATTTTTACACGACCTCTTCAGGGAAAACCAGTCCCAGTCGAACAGGGCTCATGTGTGGACAGTTTAACTTAAAGAAACAGATAAGAAAAATAAAGATTCTTTAGAGAATTGGACATCTGCAGTTACAGAGTGATTTTGTGTTTGCAAAAAAAAATATTTTGAAATCAAAACACAGCTTTTAAAAAGAGAGCACAGATCCAACAGCCTTTATGACTTTCTCAAAGCATAATTCATTTAATGAAAGCGCTGAAATTAATTTGAATTTTAATGTCCCCTTTGAAGGCTCCCCTAACATATGACTAATTGATACCTCTGGAACCAGTGTGCATTCAAACATTTCTTTCTGCTCTGATGGCCGAAACAGACAGACAAAGAGAAAAAGAACGAAGCACCTAGTTAACGCTCAACGTGTCCTGATTTATTTAATAGATGTTGCATTGCATAAAGGTGGTGTTTGCATGAGAAAGCGTAAAATGTAAGCAATTAGATATCAGGCTCGATAAAGGTAAACTGTTAGCTGGTAAAGGTGACAGACAAAACCTCACTGTAGGGAAATCTGTGCTTCTCATTGAAGCACAGAGCACAGCTTTCTCTCTGTATGCCTGTAAGGCTGACATCTCTCTGGAAAGGTGAGCGTGACCTTTATGTCTTATATCTTATTATGTGGGCAAAGAATGTGCAATCTGATAGTTCAGAAAAGTCCACTGAAGCCTCTTTCTCTGACAAAATCAGGCAGATCTTTACTGAAAGCATCCTCTGACAAAAGAGTGAAAAACTACTGATTCGTGATTGAATCCCTCAGTATCACTTCAGGAAAGAGTGTTAACAGAAAAGGCAGAGGAGGCAAAGAGGTCTGCGATACCTGGAGAAAGCTAGCTGTTAGCATTCACATTCATCTTAATGGCAGTTCCTTGGCTGGTCCAATCACTTCAGCAATAAATGCCATGTGACTAATCACATCAAGGAAGCAGGTAGAGGGAAAAAATATGCACTGAAAAGATTCAGGCAACTGGAACAAATCTACTATAATATAATTAATATTTAAAGGGTTAGTTCACCCAAAAATGTAAAATTTTGTCATTAATTACTCACCCTCGTGTCGTTTCAAACCCGTAAGATCTCCGTTCGTCTTCAGAACACAAATTAAGATATTTTTGATGATATCAGAGAGCCATTTGACCCTCCATAGACAGCAATACAACTGAAATGATCCCAGATCCAGAAAGGTAGTAAAAACACCAGTAAAAAAGTCCATGTGACTTCAGTGGCTCAACTTAAGTTTTTGGCGACGCTAGAAGAGTACTTTTTTTGCGCAATAAAAACAAAAATAACATAATTTAACTCTACCATTCTTCTCCTGTGACTTATGTCTTCCGCTATTTTAGAGAGCATCACAACGTAAGCGTACACTTTCTTCTAGGCGCAAACAGTCGCAGATTACGCACATGCTTTCACCCGGATGTAAACAAGGCTGATGCAGTTAAAGCATGCGTACGCATTGCGTTGTGATGCTCTCTAAAGCAGCGGAAGACATAAGTCATGGGAGAAGAATGGTAGCTTTAAATTGTTTTTTTTTTTTTTATTGCGGAAAAAAGTATTCTCATAGAGTGGGAAACTGAAGTTGATCCACCGATGTCACATGGACTGTTTTACCGGTGTTTTTACTACGTTTCTGGATCTGGGATCACTTCAGTTGTATTGCTGTCTATGGAGGGTCAGATGGCTCTCTGATCTCATCAAAAATATCTTAATTTTTGTTACGAAAATGAATTTTTATTTTTGGGTGAATTAATCCTTTAAGTGTTGATTGCACAATTTTTTTTTTTAATTTTTGTTAGAATACACTGCAAATGTAAAAAAATGTTGATTTAACTAACAGGCTAATTAAGTCATGCTAATCAGCCCAAGTTCTGTAGTTCTCCACCTTTTTTTTTTTTTTTTTTGCTTCAGGAACAAAATTTGGACCACGCGGTGACTCGTTTAACATTTTGTGGATGTGAATTGTCAGCATCATTACTGCAGTCTTTAGTGTCACATAATTTTTTAGCTATCATTCTAATCTGCTGATCTGATGCTCAAAAACAGTTGTGCCTTTTAATATTTTTGTGGAAACTGTGATACTCTTATTTCCCCCCACATGACTGTTTGATGATGATTTATTTGAAATAGATAAACACATTTTTTTAACATTATGTTTGTCACTTTTGATCATGCATCCTTGCTGAATAAAAATATTTAGTATTTAAAATCAAACATTAGCATGGTCATAAACTGTAAACACACAACAATATCTAAAATAAATAAAAATGACTCTTGCATTTCAAAAGGTTTAAGCCAGTAATTTAATGCATAACATATTTTGTTTGACACAAACCATGTTTATCTTTGCTGCAAGTGCATTTAATCTGCTTTGTATTTTCCCTTTCCTTATGTAGTTTTGATTTGTTTTTGAGGATGATAGGATGTCATGCATGTTGGCATCTGTCTAGTTTGGCTAGGTCCTGCTAAGTGACAGATGAATCTGCAGCAAAATACCATAGAGCTTGATTGGACACACAGCCTTTGATGTCAACAAAAGATATGGGAGGCATTTTTACCCCTTTCATCTGCATTATATTATTTACATTTTGCATTGTTCTTTGCTCTTGCTTTCAAAACTGACCTGATTTGGAATAGTTGAAAAACACTGCTCTAGTATTTTCTGCCAAAGTCCATCAGGATCCTCTCAGCTGTCCGCTTTCTGTCATGTGACTTGTTTTGTCATTACCTGAAACAAACGACCATATAATCAACACTAAATCAATCATTCCTTCATTCAGTTCTTCAAACCCATTTCCTGCACCATGTACGTTTGAAATTCTATTTGTTTTTAATTAAAAAAGCTCTTTTAAATTCAAAGGACGCACCAAAAAAATCAATTTCCAAGTGATGAGCAAACATTCCCCAAGCCTGAAGCTGAAGACACACATTACATGTCTTGAATCAAAGATGCTTATACCAGAACAACTAACACTCCGTTTATTTTGGATTGTCTGTGTACAGATTCACTTATTTGCTCAAGTGCTGCTCAGGACAGACCGTGCAACCTTTACACAACAAGGTCACAGCCACGATATTGTGTCCAATAGGTCAACGTGGACCGCTGCATGGAATAAACAAAAAATCTGCACATATTTCATCGTCGTCCTGTGGGAGATAAGCCGGGGGATCTGTGAATACAGGTAACGCAGCACGCAAGAGTAGATCAGTGTGAGGCCCGGTAGCTACAATGGCTGTGTATCCAGGGACGTGAATGCGCTGGAGTGGAAAGATCATGCAGAAAGCTGTTTACCCTTGATTTGTTTGAATCAATAGCTGCAGTGCTTTGGTTTTTCTCAATGATTTGTAATTTGTCCCTGTTTGGCAGCTCTTAAGCCCCTAAGATCCAACACAACACTGAGCCTCGTAAAGAAAGGCAAATCCAGACTTTATAGGATTACTAGCACCCTCATAAAAAGAGAAACTCAGCGCTCTCTTCTGAGAATATTTCATTTATGGGATTTAGCCTAATATGACCCCAGGATCCATCTGTAAATCTGATTACTATAGGCAACTTATGACATGCATATTTCATAACAAAACACTAGATAATTGATTCTGAATTATAGTTTTAATCATCACGGGGAATTGCAAGTAGTCTTGAGAATACGACATATTGCAGGGAGTCTAGCTAATACATCCTTGAACTGTCTGTACGTGTGAGCAGAAAGTGTAATAAATAACAGTCTTTTTAGGCCCCATTTAATATCTCAATTTGAAACGCTGC
Organism: Enteromius mattozi; assembly: GCA_032359235.1. Classification (NCBI taxonomy): domain Eukaryota; kingdom Metazoa; phylum Chordata; class Actinopteri; order Cypriniformes; family Cyprinidae; genus Enteromius; species Enteromius mattozi. Next base: position 8,806,653 of record JAUMHE010000063.1, on the reverse strand, counting down.
GATTTTAGTGCAATCCCGAGATTTAATGATGTAGTGTGTGCATCCGATTTGTTTAATTTATGGGTAAGTATCAGTCTGATAATGGAGCTGCTGTCACGTTTTTTAATTTCTGCTCTTTTGAAGATACAATAACGGAGCAGAAATGGTATTAGGAAATGTCACAAGCCGCAAGAGTATCACTAACCACTAGGCCTCAGACTGTCGTGTCCCTTTTGAAGATGACTTGAATGTGCATGAGGTCTAAGGGTGGCTCCGCTATCACAAAGTCTCTTAGAAAGATTTGAGATTGGCTCCTTTGCACCCAGTTTCAAAGAGCGCTCATGTATCAAGGTATTAAAGCATTCGCTGTAAACCCAGGAAATCTTCCCTCGTCCCGTTTCTGTCTCACGGTCTATGCAGTGGGCTCTAGTAAAGGTATTGGCAGACCTCAGACTCTGGCACGAGAATGATTGATTGGAGTGTATTGATCGTGTTGTAATGAAAAAAAAAACGTGCTCACTGTCACTATGTGACGGATACACAAGCTCTGCTGAGGGCATTGTGTATTTTCCTTTGATTGAGTCGGGATAAATGTAGCAGAATGAACATCACTATAGAAGGCAACCTTAAGATGCGCTCAGGAAACAAACAATCATCAGCAGAACTAAAATAGCTTTCCCCCATGTCCTAAACTAGGGATGAGATGTTACTTTTATAATGGTTTATTTATAGCATATTATAATCCCAAATTTTCAAATGATACATAAAACGAGTTTAACATTTTACTAGCGCTGTTAGGAAAGGTTAAGTGATCTGTGCTTCACGTTCTCTGAGATTTTATTTTGGTCGCCATGGCCTTGATGGTTTTTCCACAATTATTGCATGACAATCCTGACATTCTGCGAGGATAAAAGAAATCGTTTATTAATTCTCAAGTCGTTCTTTGTGTTTGCCTTGATTTTGTGCGCAAACGCACAAAAAAAAACTTCATAATTACCGGTTTCTTTCACTTTCCTTGAACCTACACCAGACAATGTGCAGACTCGCAATGACCCCCATCTTGTCTAAGTCTGAAATCACTGGCAGGCATAATAGCTTCTAATAGTGAGTAATATGAGCTGCAGAAATAATTTCTCTTCCTGTGAAAAGTTAAATGAGGCTTAATTAAAAAAGACACAGGACAGCTATGGCTTCTCATTCTCATTCAGATGGTAGAGCAGACCGGTGTTAGAGGCCTTGGATAATAGAGGTAATTCTCATCTATATTGGCGTTCATGCTGGTGAAAAAAAACTGCACAGCACCACACTGAAGACAACTACCCACCACAAAACACTAAACCACTCTGTTTTAATGTTTAATTACACTGAAAAATTTATATCCTAAAAATTTCCTGCCAGAATGCAGCCTTCGCATATAATCATGTCCATTGAAATCAATTTATGGGGGGGTATGAAGGATGAAAAATCAAATTTTGAAATGAGTTTGAGGTATTAAAACATGCTGTAACTATCATTACTTATACTTCCTCTTTGGAAAAGACCATCTATTAAAATTAAAGGGTTAGTTCACCCAAAAATAAAAATTTGGTTGTTTTACTCACCTTTGAAGCATCCTAGGTGTATGTGATTTCTTTCAGATATACTGGCGCTGGTCATGTAATTAGAATATCTTTTTTTATTTCATTAATTCCATTCAAGAAGTGCAACTTGTATAATGGAAGGATAGAAGGAAGGAAGGACGTGACATGTGGCCAGGTATGGTTTCCCATACTAGGAATTTGTGCTCTGCATTTAACCCATCCAAGTGCACACACACAGCAGTGAGAAGTGAACACACACACACACCCGGAGCAGTGGGCAGCCATTGCTGTGGCGCCCGGGGAGCAGTGTTGGGGGAACGGTGCCTTGCTCAAGGGTCTCACCTCATTCGTGGTATTGAAGGTGGAGAGAGCGCTGGTTTATTCACTAACCCAACCCACAATCCCTGCCGGACCTGGGACTCAAACCCACAACCTTTGGGTTACAAGGCCAACTCCCTATCCATTAGGCCACGATTGCCCCGTAATGTATACATTCATTCCACACAGACTGATATATTTCATTTGTTTATTTCTTTTAATTTTGATGAAAACCCCAAATACCCCCAGTATCTCAGAAAATTAGAATATTACTTAAGACCAGTACAAAGAAAGGATTTTTAGAAATCTTGGCCAACTGAAAAGTATGAACATGAAAAGTATGAGCATGAACAGCACTCAACAACTTTATACTGGACCTCAAGCAACATGGATTCTGTGCTTCTCCTCTCTTCTTCCAGACTCTGGGACCCTGATTTCCAAAGGAAATGCAAAATTTACTTTCATTAGAGAATATAACTTTGGACCACTCAGCAGCAGTCCAGTCCTTTTTGTCTTTAGCCCAGGCGAGACGCTTCTGACACTGTCTGTTGTTCAAGAGTGGCTTGACACAAGGAATGCGAAGCTGAAACCCATGTCTTGCATACGTCTGTGCGTAGTTGGTCTTGAAGCACTGACTCCAGCTGCAGTCCACTCTTTGTGAATCTCCCCCACATTTTTGAATGGGTTTCGTTTCACAATTCTCTCCAGGGTGCGGATATCCCTGTTGTTTGTACACTTTTTTTCTACCACATCTTTTCCTTCCCTTCGCCTCTCTATTAATGTGCTTGGACACAAAGTTCTGTGAACAGCCAGCCTCTTTTGCAGTGACCTTTTGTGTCTTGCCCTCCTTGTGCAAGGTGTCAATGGTCGTCTTTTGATTGTGTAGCCTACAGAACTAGACTGAGAGACCATTTAAAGGCCTTTGCAGGTGTTTTAAGTTAATTAGCTGATTAGAGTGTGGCACCAGGTGTCTTCAATACTGAACCTTTTCACAATATTCTAATTTTCTGAGATACTGAATTTGGGGTTTTCCTTAGCTGTCAGTTATAATCATCAAAATTAAAAGAAATAAACACCTTAAAAATATCAGTCTGTGTGGAATGAATGTATACGTTATACAAGTTTCACTTCTTAAATGGAATTAATGAAATAAATAAACTTTTTGAAGATATTCTAATTATATGATCAGCACCTGTACATATATATATATATGTGTGTATTAAAAATTGTCCTAGCACTTCTAAGCTCTATTATTGCAGTGGGTTTGTGGTTCCCTTTAACAGTCTAAAACCATCCATGCATTTTCAAAAGATAAATATCAATATTTCAAATGTAATAAATACTTTTCTCTCACTTCTGCTGACTATGGTAAACAGAAGTGTTTAGTCGGATGTCGTAGGATGTATGCGTCACGCTTTTCTCTGGGGAATGTACAGTAGGAGCAAAGAAAAAAAGTTTCCTTACTTCAGCAAAGGAAAATCTCCTCTTGGCTTATTTCGAAATCCTCCAACATTTTTCTTTACAAATCCTCGTTTTGTGCTTCTAATTCATGACTAGCGTTTTGTTTAATTCTCTCTGCGTTTAACACTAATCACACAATGGACCAAAAATGGCTTATTCCAAACTTTTTGATGTTGGACAGATGAATTCATTTACACATCAGTGAAGGCAATGACTGTTAGGACTAATAAGAGCAGAAGTGCAAAGTATTTGATTAAATGCAATTAATTGCTGTATCTTTTTGGATACTTTATAGTTTTTCTGAGTAGCTATCAAAGATATTAGTCACTTATACCCTCTACTTCATTTTTTTGAATGAGCAACTGTACTCTTTACTCCTCTACATCTGTAAAGGCAAAGACACACTGCACTATTTTCGGCTTTTGAAGACGAAGGACTGGCATCGTGAAACAATTGCAGCGATTTATGGTTCGCCACGATTGTGTCATGATTTCTGTGTTTTGTCTACATCTTTGAGCCTATTTTAGTATATGTTAGATACTTAAAGGCAGGGTAAGCGATTTTTCAAAAATGGTTTAGAAAACAGTCGGGCCGAGTACCCAAACAAATTTGTTGTGAAATATGGAAACTGTAGTGGAATAATATTCAATGCAAGGTATCTGTACTCTTACTCAGGTATGATTTTCAAGTACTCTTTATACCTCTGAATAAGAGTGATATAATGAGAGAGTAGTATAAATAACTATTCTATAAATCCCAGAAAGAGACACTTAATTGAGATTGTACATTAGGAAAAAGTTGCTAAGCTAATATCAGTCAACAGCATTTGGGAGTTTTTTTTTTACTTCTTTTCTTTTGTTATCGGCAAAAATATAAGGATTAAACAAAACAAAACAAAAAAACTTATTATATTAAAGGTTATTTAATATAACTAGGTTTCTGATAATTTCACCCCCAGAACATTTCAATGCAAACATTTAACATAATCTTTGGCATGCTGTCTATTATTGGTACAATAGTCAAAAAAGCGTGTTTATTCTAAGTTTCTGATAAAAAAAAAATTTTTTTGTGTGTGATAAACTAAATTATGATCACATTTGTCCAAAAAACCTTGACTGACATCATGCTGTAAGTGAATAAGGAACAATTATGAACAATGTTATCAGCAAGTCTAGCTAAAAAGCAACACTGCTTTTGATAAATGTGATGGAAAGAGAAAAGCATGGATGTCTCATTTAAGTTTTTTGTTGCATAGACAGAGCCAGCCAAACTTTGATGAATAGCATAGAAACACCACTGACCTACTTGCCTATTTTGGTTCAGCCGTGCTGATTCACAGCCCCAAAAAGACAAAAGATTGAGCTAACCACTCCAGGGCGACCGTGTTGGATGACTTTGTGCTGGTGCAGTGCATTACTCTACACGCACATGCACAATGTGGCTTCAGCACTGCTTCGGTGATGATTTTCACCATGGGCTCAAATACAGTGTGGCAAAAAAGTCCACTACTTGTGAAAATGCTTGTGTTTTGCATTTATCATAATTTTTCATTTTTAAATTACAAATTATATTTTTAGCATGACCATTTTAAATGCTTCTGAGTAAAGCTGTACAAATGGAGAATGCATTTACTACTACAAAATAGCAAAAATAAACGTCTTAAACTGAGTTTGTTTTCCTTTTAAAGAAAATCTCTGTATATATTTCTATTGATTTAAGCTAACAAAGTGTTGCCCATGGGTTAAGAAAAAGTTTAAAGTATGTTTAGATGTTTCTCTGGGAAAAAAAAGAGACTAAAATACTCATTAAAGAAGAGCAGATGAATAGATTTGTCTCTAGACAAACTGAGAAGTATACTTTATGGAAAGGGGGGAAATTCAACATACGGTAAGAACTAGATGTTGCATAATTATATTGTATATTCAAACAAGGTAGCCATCACTCATCCACATGGATCCCTCCTGAGATCTGTGAAAGGTTGATGTGCTCATTCAATATTGATGAAGAGAGCGTCGGAAACGGAATCGGTTGGGAGTTAGAAACTCAAACATCTGTTTCATGTCTGTTATGATGGTGGTGATGAGACAGAGGAATGACTAGGAGACATTAAACACTGACGTTTTAAAACCTAATGACATAAGGAGGGAACAGTTGGGCTTGTTTATGGAGAAGAAACATATATCACACCTGCATGCTGCTGCGTATATAAGCCTGTTCAATATTCCCAGACCTCTTCCACGGGGAAGAATTACAGCTATTCCCAGTGTATTAATTAACCCTGGCACTAGAAAAGATGCAGAAAGGCAGCAAGTCAAGAGATAGATGATGGTGCAAAACATTTCCTCAAAGACATAGAGGTTAAATCCAGACACATTGTGCATATTTATGATGCATAACACTGTCCTGTATCATACTTGCAGGGTGAAATCCGATACTAGTTTCTTTCTCATTTTAGGGTGCTTATTCTAAAAATAGTCGCTCTAGTCTGTTTTGTTCTAGTATGTCACATTTTCTCACAAAATGTACGTTTCGGAGAATTTTTGCTTTTGACAACAATTCATAAGGTGAAAAGGTCTTGCATTATTTCTTAATCACCAGATAAAACATCACAAAGACATGATTCCTGTCAGCAAGGTTACAACTATTTGTTAAATTTTTAGTCAGTTTAAATGTATGAATGATTCTGAATAAATTAATTAGTCTAAAATTAAATGTCTAATCCTGGCCAGTGATAGAGGAAAATGTTAACATGACCCAGATGTGTTCTGCAGGCATGTTACTAAATCCAAACAGTGACAGGAAATGACAGAATTGTGATAAAAGCTTGCAAAGTGATGGAAGGTTTTATTGATTTTTCCTAACTCAGCACCATCAATTTAGGTAGTATTAGGCCTTTTTTGAAAGATGCAGGCCTGTGTTATATATATATATATATATATATATATATATATATAAATATATGCACATGTAAATTACATGTAAATATTTTCAAAATATATACTGTATGTGTGTGTGTCTCTCTCTCTCTCTCTCTCTCTATGTATATATATATATATATATATATATATACACACAGTACACACACATATATTATATAAAAAAACTTTTATTTTGGATGCGTTTAAGTGCGATTTACCCTTGCCTAGCAATAATAATAATATATGCCAGTTTCATATATGACTAAAACAAAATGTAAATGAGTAACAGCACAAAAACTTGCTCTTACACTTTAATGATTCTTAATTGATTAACATGACCTTTTTCCAAGTATTAACTCGTTTTGTACCTACAAAGCTCAACAATCTATTATGGCACTTCACCAGCCTACAGTTAGTGTGTGAAAATATGAACTTCCCTACCTCAGTGGAGGTTGAACACCCACACAGCAAACCTGAAAGCTGAGAGCATGTCATTCTCTCTCTGTTATATATGGAACACAGGTCAAAGAAAGACACATGAGAATTCCATGTGGGTGCACTCACTTAAAGGATGATCAGACTTGTCTGTCTGAATTCAGTGGAAGTGCAAAAAGATTTGATTAATATAAAACAGTGTCCTCCTCATCAGACATGCAGCATATTTTTCTTCAAGCAGAGCACTGGATGCCTGCAAGATGTAATATTCACAGAGTTCAAGTTCCTCTTGAATGACCTTCAATATCCTTTCACAGAGCTCTACATTTATGACCATTCTTATTTTGCCTTTCAAGCTACTGCTTTTAAAATGTGCTTCAAAAATAAAAATGTTTAAATCTCAAATCACTTGCCAGACTCTAAATTGTACAAAAGAATAGGGTGTTTGGTTTGATCACTGTAATTAAGATGTGACCCCACCAATTGCAAGTCAAAACAAAACGTTAGGGGGTCTTAAAGGTATATATTTTTTGTTACATATATGATATATAGTACACTGGTTAAGTGACCACATATATTAGGCTTTAATCTGCATAATTTCCCCTGCAATTAACAGATGTGACGGATTTAATTTTTGGTCTGTGGACGTAACTATAGCAACCATATTCTTCTTTCCTTACAATGACATGGAACATTCCAAATTAAAAGAATAGTCTTATTATTTCTACACTTATTATCCATTTACTATGTTAAAATTTATGTGTAGGCCTAACGCAAGCAATAAGAACACAAACACAAGTCAATAACACAGCCGTTAAGAAAGATGTTTTTTCAGATAATTTACTTCTAAATCAAAACCAAAAAGACAACTGATACAAGTTACACCGTTTACAGGTCTATCAAAGCAAATGAAAGTGAGTATCAAGTGACATCAGATACACATATTTCCATATTTAATTAGTTTACTCTTCTAAAAAGGAACTGAATGCTAATTGCCTGAAAATAAAGGTTCTTTATTGGCATCTATGGTTCCATGAAGAACATCCATGGAAACTTTCCATTCTAAAAAAGATTCTTTATAGGGAAAAAAGATTCTTTATATATTTTTAAATATTCTTCACACTAAGAAAAAAAATAGTTCTTTTTTTAAAGCACCGTTGGGCAAGACATCCCTGTGAAAGCCTACTTTTGGAACCCTAATTTTTAGAAGCGTATGAAATATTCAGTTTTACATATCACAAAAAAACTTTAGCTTGTCATTGAAATGAGTACAGCCTGAAAATGTCACACACACAAAAAAAATTACTCTGAAAGTTATCCTATAATTTGCAAACTGAATAAGACATACATTTTCCTGTTTTCAGGCAGGCTGTTAATGAAACCAATCTCTGCAGAGGCCAAAATATCAAAGTGTTGCCAGAACATGAGACATTGTTCCACTTGTGTGATTTCTAACTAAAAGGGAAAGGGAGCTGTACCCAGTTAGAGGAGAACAAGGTTATTACCTTGACAATGTTCTCCGTGACAATCTGCAATCTGCTGGCGTTTCTCCGGGACATCTGTTTCAGCCAGAGTAAATGGAACATTATTATGCATGGTAGAAACACTCAAGTTCTATTTGCTGCTGATTGGGACAATGGGCCTTTGACAGATTGCATTCTGGGAGTGGAAGAAGAGTCAAAAACAGAGAGTGAGAGAAGGCTCCGTTTTGTTAACTAAACACTGCTGGGGAAGGAGGCGGTCATCACGGGTCAAACCGGGGCAGATCCTCAGGGAGCAGAAAGTGGACTTGAGTGCTTATGGGCTCCCTGTACATCATTGAACTGTTCAAATCTGAACTGTTTCTGACCCATGCTGTGGATGGGTAAAAACTGTCAGACTCCGCTCAGATGACTAATTGACTTGTCATTTGACACAATGAGTGAGTCTTTGGTCTTTATGCTGCTTCTCTGTCACTCACAAATAATGTGCATTCATTGTGTTGATTCTCTGACCTCATCATCATCTGCCATTGAGGAGCAGAGCCTATTGAGACTCAAAAGACCAGCTCATTTCTCCCATCCCAGAAAGTCTACAACTGTTTGGATACACTAATGAATATTAGTGATGACTGGCAGCCATTTAATGTGCTGGGCACAACAGGGCCGCGTTAGCCACATGAGAAAACATACCACTTCATATGCTATTAATTTAGGTAGCTGTCAGTCTTGAAGCTGTTGTCATGGTGACAGTCATATGCTCTCATGCAGCGTAATCATGGTTCATTACAGTGATTCTACAATGCTGTGATAATGACCAGGTGTGTCCTTTTATGACATGTTTTTCCTATCACCAAAGCATTTCAATTTGATAGAAAGGCCAAAATATTCTGTAAGATGAAATTATGTTCTGGTTGTCTATATTTTGTCTTTATATGCAAAAATATCTTTAATAACAAAGCACCTTCACGAGAGTGCTGTTAAGTGCCATGGACAAATGATTGAATAGACAAAGCCACAAACAAACTAAAGATACAGATGGGAAGATGAACAATTGAAAACAACGAATGACCTTCATGTTGAAGAAGTTAATAAAGGATTAGTTTTACTTCCAGAATACAATTTACTGATAATTTATTGTCCTCTTAGTGTCATCCAAGATGTTCATGTATTTCTTTCCTCAGCTGAAAAGAAATGAAGGTTGTTGAGGAAAACATTTCAGGATTTTCTCCATGTAGTGGCATCACTGCAGCATCAAAGTGGTTCTACACGATACTAGCCGAGGAATAAAGGTCTTATCCAATGAAACAATCTGTAATTTTCCCAAAAAATTAGTCTTTTATGTACTTTTTAAACACAAATGTTTGTGTGCAGCCTACAAGGCCATGACTCAGAAGATGTTTTATATTATTATTATATCTTATATCTGTACTGCTCTGAATGCAACTTTTTTGATTATCTTTTCTGATACATGCTAAGTGAACGCTGCGCTGTCAAGAATTTGCCTAAAAGTGGAATGACTTCCCGGGAAGCATTATCTCTGCTTGAGCGTGTTTCCCCTCTTTCCTGCACAGCATGCGCCGTGTGATCTGACTTTAACAATAAATGCACTGCGTTGTTTATGACGCACAAAATGTCACAACATGTAATTGAACCAGATGTGGGATCCCTAATGCTGTGACTTTCATTTTTGTCCATGTTTTTTTCTAAATAATTGCTGCCATAAAATGTTTGCTTAATTCAGCCCAGTATAGTATAAAATCCAGATTGCAGGATATCTTATCATGTGATGGCAGAAACATAATTGCTCTGTTTCAAAACCTATTTAGATGCCTGTGGTGAGCATTTTGGGCATTTCATCATAGGTGGCATCATCGCATAGAACCTTCACAGAAAAGGCAATTGCAGCATACAATGCAACAAGCTAAGTGAAAAAAAATAACCCATGGTGGTAAATGAGGTGAAATTTACACTGGCAACCGAAAGTCTTATTATTTCTGTGACGGAAAGTAGAATTTTCAGCAGCCATTACTCACAGCTCCACTCTCTCTCTATATAAATACACATACTGCAGTTAAAATTTTAATGTAAAATTTGTAATTACGAGTGAGCAACTCTTTTGGGTTGCTACTTATGTTTTCATTTATTTATTTCCTTGGGAAGTGACCTTGAGTTTTGCAAAGGAAGTATATAAATATATAAATAATGTAGAGTCTGCCAAAAGAGTCACTTATGAGGTTCCATGACAGTTAGGATACCAGATGCCTATGTTTTAGAAGCCAGATGCCTATGTAGGCAGTAGGCAGCAAGGCAGCGCTCTAGGTTTTGGAATAGAGCTAATAACAATGTGCTTCTTCTTCATTGTTTTCTTCATGCTGTTGTCCTTGTCAAATTACAGAGGGACTAGGGCCCCTTCAGACACACAGATGCTTGTAAGCACTGGGATGTTCTTGATTCACAAGACACTCAACTCCATCACATCTTTGTCTCATCAAATCACATCAGTGCGTCGCCGTCCCATCTCAAAGCTGTTCGTTGTCGTGTTTTCATTTCGCAACAGAACCCTCACTCAAAATTTGCCAGTAAATGACATCTCCGGCCTCAATCAAATCAATATTACAGTGGAAACAATCACTCTCTGCCACAAAGCATGTTTTATTCAGTCCGCCGCTGCCTAACGGGGCTCTCGATGCCCCTCAAGCTGTCAGAGATGGGAAACCTAAAACACCCACAGTGCATCACCCTTTCCCTCAGGAACACAACATGTGACTTATTCATATGTATAAATCATGTTTTATACAGTATAACATTGCAGGGCCATTTTAGTGAAATAAAACATGAACATGCTTTGTAATGTAATATAAGTTTTAAACATTAGCGGAACTATTGTGTTTATGTTGTTCGAGAATAATGCAAGATTACGTATTATTAACTAAATTACCCTTGGGTTAAACAAACCACAAGGCCGTCTTAGCATGCTCTTTCACATGTTGCTGATAACCAAGTTAGAGTCCTGTTGGGAATCCACAGCACAACAGATTGTGCAGCATTCAGAATTGAATTTAAAATGCCTATCACACTGGTGTGCACCTGGGTTTGTTTGTTTTACGTTAGAATACATCATTTCATTTGAATATTGTGAATGCTGAAGCATTCTTTTTATCCAAATAATGTGAATGTTGTTGCAGTATTGGTGGGCACTCAGGTTCATTTAGCATCAGCAATAGTACTTAACCATGGAAGTGAACCATTGATGATGTAAGAATTGTTCAAACAGTGTATTTACGTGTTTTGTCACTCACTTATCCTGACAAGCGTTTAGTCTGTTCTTTTGAACCTTTGTATTACATTAGTGATAAACAGATGCAGATGCGGTTCTATGTTGAGCTTTGGAAACACAACCACCTTTTTAAAATACGAAAGTGAGACGAGCAAGCAACACTATTCATCCATTTCACCATCTTCTCTTGTATATTTGTTACCAAGCAACAGGAATAAACAGCTGCAACTGTGATGACGCAAGCCATGGTTGGGAACCCAAAAACGGTTGTGTGAACACAATCCAGCGGGGACAGAGGAAGGTGGGGATCAACCGAACTTGGGCTTGGACCAGGCAATCAAACCAAGTATGAAAGCATCCATAAATTTCCATTCAATTACTGAATTTAAACAGATGTAGCAGACAAGATGCAGAAATGAAATTAAAAGTTAGAAGTGCTGGAATTCATAAAATGGTTTGATAAGTATTGAAAAAA
>JAUMHE010000063.1:8763841-8783487 GCA_032359235.1 Enteromius mattozi | reverse complement strand
CCGGCAAAATTCAAAAACTTCTTTAGACGAATGAGATGTCAGTCAGCACCAGGAACTGCCAGCAGCAAATAAAATTTAGCGGTGGCACCTGGGGTGGCCAATCGGATGTCAGGGGTGTCCAGTGCAACCCCAGACACCCCTCTGGCTCCGCCACTGGACTGGGCATATATCCATCCGGTGGTGCAGATTTAAAAACTTTCATAATGTTAAAAAAGAACACAATTTAGAGTCCAGGACTGCAGTGATGGAGCGTTTATCTTCTTTTTGTATTTTGCTGTATGTACCACAACCATGCACTCATATTTGCAGTGTTAGCTGAATTTTTGTTTTGTTCTGTTTTGTTTTGGTGAACCGGCAGCTAAATCAATGCTAGGCATGACTGACCAGGCATGGCAAGTAAAATAAAATAAAATCAATCACTAGGTGTGTGAAAGTCAACCAAAAGTAGCTGTACAATGATAAAATAATTATGTAATGTTTAGAAATGATTTCTATTTATTAATTTAGCATACTCAAATTCCACTTTTTGAAAAGAGGAAGTCCTTAAAACAATGGGCAGATTTGACTGTAGCTCTCAAAAAATGATGCTATCTGATCCAAATTCCCACTTTATTTCAAAGCACTAGTGACAGTGAGCTCTTCACAGCATGTTCTAATCAAAGTCTGATACTGCACTGCAAGGAGTGTCACTGATTGAAAATCACAGGACTAATAACCTTTTTTATCTCTGATGGTGCAGATTGACTAGGATTTAAATGCATCATTCAGTCTAGTGAATTTCAGGTCATCAATATAGGCCTATGCAAGTACCATTGCTTTCCAGTAGTTTCAAAAAGTATTTGGACATTTTTGCAACACTTTGTTTGGTTTCAGTAACAAAACAATACATGTACTGTTCAAAATTGTAATTTGACAACACTTTCTGGTGGATAAACTGATCTAATGCGGGCCCCACACTCCTTTGATCCAACCCTGATTAAAAGTCATTTCAAAAATCCTGAGAAAAGCTGCAACATTATTTGTTTGCAAATGGCTTTATGTTTTATGTTTAGCTATCCAATGACATTCATCTATTTTTTAGAATGGCTTAAGTTTCTCAATACTTGTTGCATCCACTGTATGTATACCAAGAATGATAGCAGTATAACATTTCAGTTCACACTTGTGTCTATTTTTCTCTTTCAGTTCTGATTTTAAAGCCTTGAAAAAAAAAAAAAATTGGTTTCATCATCTTTTTGGTGTTATATATTACATCTGTTTGATTTACTTCCTTTCACCATGATCACTGCTCACCTCTTGTCACTGAGACGCTAATTAAAACACTTTGTTCTGTGAATTCATAGTCACAGGCAGCTTTTTAATTACCCAACAGAAAGCCATTTCTCCTTTCTTTTGTGTTTAATTGAACACTTACTGTATTATTCATACTCTGGAAATGTGCATTTATACACTGAAACAGAGGCTATAGATTAGCATTTACATTGCTGTTCTTGGCAGACACTTCACCAAACAGCTTACTGTAAATGCATGTAAATCACAATTAACAAAAAAATGATTTACAGGATGCAAAGCTCAGCTAAGAGAAATATATTTTATAGATTCACAATTCAAGATCTCGATGTTTATAACAATAACCGATTCTTAACACAAAATGCCAAATGCTCACATTTATTCAGCTTGTCCCTACAGTATGAGCAAAGGCCAGAACGTACAGTTCACCACACATATCAGAGATTGAGCACAATTCTCTAATTAAAATCAGTTTGAAACTCAAAAGAGGTTAATAAATCTAAATCGTGCTGTTTTTGGTGTAAATGTTAACACTGGGATAGTTAACAAAATGTTCTAGAGCTTTAACTGGTAATTACTTTGGAACACAATTTTAATAACTCATAGTTCACTCAATACTGAAGAATATTTGTAACAAACAAGTAGATGTTCCTCACTGAAGTCCATAGCATGGAAAAAAAATACTATACTATAAGTCAATAGCTATGGTCAGCTGTTACCAATGAAAGAAACTTAAAACTGTTAATATCACTGATCTATAATAGATTATATATAGATCAGTGGTTAATATTCTACAATAAGATCTTATTTATGATGTATGCAGCCTACAAATGCAACCTCTGGAGGATGCAGTCTTCTCAGAAAATCCCTCACACTGAGTTAACACGTGATGTCCACATATTCATTAAATTACAGTGGCTATAGCGTTTCTGTCGCAAATGGCCAAATTTTAAAGATTAAGTGGACATTTTAATTAAATGATGCTTGGTCAGTATTAAACAAGTATTATCGCGCCGTAAACCATAAAACAATCGTCAGGCAATCGTTAATCTACTTTTATTAACACAAAAAACAATTATAATTGTAGGGCCCTACGAAATTGTTCCAAATCCATTGTATACTCTGTTTTAATAGTTAAATTGAAATTTAATTCATCAAAATTGAGTTTTACAGTTTTATCTTTACCAAATTCTGTGTTTTCCATTAGGCTACTCTTCATACACTACCAATTGTAATAAGCAAAAGCAATTTTAATAAGTTTCACTAATGATTTTTTCCATCTTGCTGCAGATGTCTGCTTTCTAGAGATTTCTTAGAGTACTTTTGTTATTATTTTCTTTTTGTTTCATTTTAATTAGGTTTGTTTAAGTTTTTACTCTGAATGGCAAAGTTGTATGTTTAATACAACATTAGATTTTTTTCAATAATTTTTTTTCTGTGGGAAATTAATCGGTTAATCAATAAATTAGTCGATAGATTAATCAAAATAGTTGTCAGTTGTCACTTTGTCATGAAAATGCTTGGCTCCAACGCATTGTGATAACATGCTATATAAAATTATTAAACACTAAATTCAGCAGAAGGTAATGGAGTACTTTGAAACTTGAATAAATTTACAGACCAGACACCAGCATTTATTTTTTTTTATTTTTATTACTATTATTTTTTTTATGTGAGACAAGTTTGTCTATAACAAAGATTGTAATATAGATAATAAATGCATTGCCTTAGGATAAAGACATGTCATGGTGATCATGGTTGTCATCTCTACATGACAAATAACCAGCATTGTGGCCAATTACAAGCATGGATTTCTATGGCTGATTTAAATAAAAGCTTTGTAAAATTCCTAATGCAAAATATACCTTTTACTCTGAAGATCCAAATAAAATACAAGTTATTTTACTTTTACATTTTTAGAAATTAATTAAGGTTCAATTATCAGTTTCAACTGACAAAATAATACTAATTTACAAATCTGTGAAATACCAAACAAAGATGAGTGCACTCACGTTATCTAAACTAGGCTATATCATTATACTCATATTAAAAAGCAACTTCAAGCATATGCATGAGTTTTTATTTGTCCAAAGGATGATTCTGCTGGCTTGACACAAACTACACAGCACCTTTAGTATGAAATATTGCAG
The DNA here is from genome assembly GCA_032359235.1 of Enteromius mattozi. Taxonomy (NCBI): domain Eukaryota; kingdom Metazoa; phylum Chordata; class Actinopteri; order Cypriniformes; family Cyprinidae; genus Enteromius; species Enteromius mattozi. Next base: position 8,780,047 of record JAUMHE010000063.1, on the reverse strand, counting down.
TTAGCTTAATACATTCTATCCGATCTATAACGGAGTCGCTCTGTGACTTTGTGTCAGTTTTAGATTTACTGCTGTTCAGGCTGGTGATTTTATTCACCAGGAGAAAAAAAAAAGCTGAAGCCTTCAACATTTCTCCTAGTTTTTTTCCCTCTCTGGTTTTTGTCCAGAATAACCTGCTGTCCATCTATTCTGACTGCCTGACTGGAAGATAGAAAATTGAAGCAGAACAATTTCTTCTGGAGGTTTTTTATCCTCTAATAAACAGTTGTTTGCCTTCAGCTTTTCCAGACGTTTCATCTCTTTCATTTAACCCGTAAGACATTTTTTTTTGTTAACTCAAAAGATTCTGCCAGTGAGCAAGCATAGTCCGTAAGCATAGTCAGCATTAGCTAAAGAAGAGAAGTGATGGCCTCATTATTGGGACACTCGGTGAAGTGTGTCACATTAGAGGGGTGTCATTAAACCATGGTTACCCTGTACTGCAGCTTCACATAAAACAATTACCATATGCTTATCTATCTGCGGTCCATGCAAGCATTTCACTTTTATGTTTACTAATGATTTGCTTATTTATAACACAGATGGGCTAAAAAAGGGTCAAAAAAGTTTAAACCAGCTGACAGGGTGGTTGTCACGATTACAGCATCAATACTTCATCAACGTTGGAAGACGCAGTTGATCAGTCTGAGGTTGATCTTTACAGTTTTGAAAGTGAAGTATCATCAGACTGGATTAAAGCATTCATTGGATTGCAGTTTTTCAAAATCCTCCTGATTGTAACACCATTAAGTTTTTAGCCACCCCAGGCAAGTAGGTCTATAATATGCTGCAGGTAAATGACAACACTGATGGCATCGAAATAACATGCATATTCTCAATTATGTCACTAGTAAATAATATAATATGACTAATACTATGCTACAATATGATTAAATATTAATATGATTAACTGAAACTCAGTGACTTCTGAAAAACACTGATGGCATCAAAAGCATAAGCCTTTTATTAAAAAGTTAGCCCAAATGTATTTTATTTCATGAGAATGGATTGCTTTTTAATAGTCATTAATGGAAGATAGTTATTTTTGCTGGTAAATTCTATAGTTATACCCTCCACCAGCCGTGTGATGCTAACCAAATCTTAATCCACTGGTTCCAGAGAAAACCAAATCTTAATTCAGTCACAAGACTAAGCTGTGTACCTCAGGAGCTGTTACTTTGGGGCCTATGTTTTTGGAGGTAAGAGACAATTTACTACTCAGCTGGTACAATAGCATTTTAATTGCTTTGCCACCATATAATGAGAGGAAGAACAAGGGAAAAATGAATTTGTTGTGCAGCATGAATTGCTCTATGGAGCCAGAGGATATTAACACAGTAAGACAGTGGAGATGTCCTGAGAATAGCTCAAACACCACTTGAAAGAAATTGTCTTGATATAAATGTCGGAATAGCATTTAAAGCTGCAACAATGACCAAAAACTCAAAGGCTTTCCAGAGAAACACATTGTTCCCCTACTTGTAAAAAAAAAAAACTAAATCAGATCTCCAGATGTACATTAGCATAACATCAGTCTCATTCTTCAAACAGCAGGTCATGAGAACCCTCAGCGAGATCTTTCCCGCACTCATTGACCATCACTTGACCCAGCTAAGTGGAGAAGCTCGACAGTAACACCAGAACACTATGATCTCCGCTGTATTTACACTGAAAGCACCGCGGTATTCCGGCTTCTGTCAGTTCTCCACAGCAGCATCTCAGGCACAGTCTCGCTGCCTGAAGAGCCCACACAAAGGGGTGCATTGTTTCCTGATGGCAAGCAGTAAAGCGGAGAGTTAATTCAAAGCGAGCTGGGCTCGGCACGTTGGGTGTAAAGTGAAATTGTGGTAAAACAAAGCAGAATCCCTGCTGGGGAAACAGAGGAGGCTGAGGTAACAGTGTGTGATCATATTAAGGACGCGTTCTGAGGGCCATGCGACGCTCTCGGATGAAGTGAACCTTGCGTTTTAGATGCCTCCCTGCTGCGGCTCTCCAAACAGATGCTACACAAGCTGAGGCCTTTCTCTACGGTGGGTAAAATTAAAAAGAAGAGTCCTACCAAGAGACAAGGTCTTGCTATACACCCTTTAAAAACATTAGGAAGAAAATCAGTTCACAATTTGCCCATCGTGTAGCTGATTTGATTATTTTTAAAGGCTTCTGGAGTTTAATTAGGATGTGTCCAAGGGGAAGCTACTTTGACACTGTAACATTTCAAGAAAAGATACATTACAGTACAGAATGTATAATACATATTACGGAAGGGATAATGTACAGCCAGCAGGTTGTTATCACAGAATAAAGCATGACAGGCTTATCTGCAATTCTTCAGTAACAACCTGCTGGCTGTACATTATCCTACTTATTACATGGCTTCTTGTCCCAAAAGTAAATAATAAAACAATAAATAAATAATATAATACAATAATAAATAATTGTTTTAACCGGGGAGTCAGTCGAGTCATCTTCTATCCATTGCTGAAATCCACTGCTTTTGCTTTTTCCGGGCATGTTGAAATTAATGATGAAGTCCTCCATTTTGACTCGTGGTTAAGCATTTTTAAGCTACAGAATGGCGCCAAACTGTCAGCGACAGCGGAGTGATATAATTCTAACGGTCAAGATGATGCGTAGTACCCGGATGAGCCTGTGTTATTAGTTTTACTGGTTGTTATCTGGGAATAACAAACCTTGAAATATGGCGCCTGACCAATCAGAATCGAGTATTCCATGAAGCCGTGTAATAAATATATATAATACATATTAATAAGTAGCTAACTACACTGAATCTACATGAGGATGCAATATCTTTTTTAAGCACTATTCTGTTCATTTAGGATTTGTAAATGAATTGACCATCTAAATTATGGTGTCTGCAACAAATATACAGTTTGCATGTTTGCAACATTTGTTAAGTGCATTAAAATAGCTCCTTCATTCAAAAATAATTAGTTATTTCAATTAAAGGCACAATATGTAAGATTTTTTCAAGAACTGCTTGCACAGTGTTATATATTTCATGCAGTTGTGTACTTAAGTTATCTCAAAAGTTCTGTAGTATTTGTAAATTCAAAGAAAATCTAGATTTTCCCTGTTCATTATCGCCTATCAATGACGCAAAATGCATTTCGATATCATGGATCATGATTACACTCTCCACAATCCCAAAAAACGTAGATGTATACAAACCGAGGCAAGCAGATATTGGAAGAGTCAGCGAAATAAAACAAGAACAAATATCAGCGTGGCTTTTCTGAAATGAAGAGAGCCTTGCAAAACCCTCGGACTGGACAGAACCTCCGCTCTCACATGTGTTTTAATAGACGGGTAAGCAAATATTTATTATTCATTGTGCAAGTAATAGTCATGTAAGGGCTGAGTATTATGCACATCTTGTCAGTAAAAAGGTTCTTTGATTAGCAGTTAAATCTCCATCTGGCACTCCATTTGAAAACAGCGGATTGAGATTTACTGCTAATCAAAGAACCGGCTTTACTAAGGAGATGCGCATAATATGTCGTTTGATATATATCGCCCAGTCCTAAGTCATGTACAGGTGGTTAGGTGATTAAACACATATAAATAAGCTTTTCATCCGTTAAAATGATTTGTGAAAATGACATCTCTCAGCGTCATCGACATTCGCCTCTGTTATTGTTTTGAAAATGCGACCTCTAGTGACGAAAACTTACATATTGTGCCTTTTAAATAAAAGTATTATATATAAGTGAATATAATACTTAACAGTTATAATTAATATAATTATATTAAAATAATTATTAAAGTAGTCATTTTAAAAATACTGAAAGTTTAGTAAGAACAAAAGCACTTAAACATTCTGTTATAAAAGAAGACCTAAAAAACACACAGGAGATCTGTAGAATGCAAAATAAATGAACTCTTCAAAAACAAACTAATATGAGAGTGATGGCTGTATAATATGAACAAATTCACAAGAAACAAACATAATAACATTGACTGGACAAATACAGTTTTAATAACTTCTTGTCCATCTTTAGAATTTTTTTTTTGATGTAGGTCACCTTAAGGGGGCATATTTGCTGAAATCAGCCAAATACTACTCACTCTGTCTCAGTAACCCTCTGTTTTTGGACACTTTCACTTATGGAGGAAATGAATCATGGCTGACTGTGAATAGTGCACTTCTACAATGCTCTACCATTACCTTAACAGCATGACAGTGCATAAATATTTATTAAGGTAAGCACTGAAGCCGTTCGCTTGGTTGTCTGTTGCTTAACTTGCTGATACCAGCTTGATTCATTCTGAATATGTTTGGCACCGCAGTTCGGGCTACCAAAGCAAATGTGTTTCCTAATTAAGGGCTAAAAGAGGTGCTAAACCCCCTTCAAAATTACAAGTGTGAAACATTGCTTAATGCACCGCTAAAACTGGCCTTTACCTAGGGTTTAAAATGATGTTAACCTCAGGGTTAAACGTCGTTAGTCTGCAGCACCAAGGCTTAAGTGCTTTCTCTCGCAAGTTTAACGTATGTACTGTTTGCGGGGCGTGTGAAAAACGACAGGTCTGCTTACTCAGTAAACACACTATAAAAGTTTTGGAGTGCTAAAATAAATCACATCAAATTCAAACATGTTTGTTCATGTGGACATGTACTTATTAGTTTGTCTCTTGGGAGAATTTATCTTCGGAGACTTAATATTCTCTTGCTTTATAACTAAAAGCCATCAATACATTTCCTTGTGTAATTCTTTCTTTCTAATGCCATTATTGAATGGGTGGCAAGTAACCAGGGCAATAAAGAGAAATTATGCCACTCTAAAGGACGTTGTTATTAGATTCGACATCCAAAGGAATATTAAATTGTGTGAGCAGAGCTTCAAAGAGGTGGGATAACTCATATAAACTGCTCTCTGTTCCTGTGTAGGAAAGAGAAATGGTAATGAAATCTAAAACGTCAGATGTACTGCATTACAATTCATACCTTTTTAATCCATAATACTGGTTAAAGTGCCTTTTGACTCACTTGGCAGCAGAGAGTCATTAAATCCTATATCAATGGGCATAAATCATCTTGCCAATCGCAATAAAAAAAAGCAGTAGTCCCTGTCCAAACATCAAGTTCTCATCGGTGTAGTTATCTTCAAAATACGTCACAGACTCATTCGCCATCTTCACTGTGACAAGGGCACCGAGTCGTTTCCTGTCAAATCTCAACCTCAGGGTCACTGACCTGCTGAAAGCCATATTTTTCTGTCACAGTTTCCTGATTTTAGCACTTCGCTCAAGGGAATTCTGAGTATTTTGAACTAAACGTTTACCTTAAGAGACTGCTGTTGCATGATGCATGAATCCTTGACATGTCATAGGAAAATGATGTTGTATGTTGTTGAATTGATGGTGATCTGTATGCCGACAACTTCAGTTGAAAGAAAACTACTATAGTAGAGTCAAAATATCGATCATTCTCTTCATATTTCATAGAGCCTGTCCAAGTGACATCTTGAATGCCGTGAACATTTTCCAAGGTGTATTTCTAACATTTGAATATTTCTCTAACCTGTTGCTTAGCGTGTTTTCCTTCAGAGCAGTTCTGATTACATCCTCTGCTTTATTTCAAGAAATACAGTGAACTTTGACCAAAGAGATGCAGAGAACATTAGGCTGTAAAACATATTAAAGCAAACTGTTTTAAAGGAGACATGTACTGAAGAATATATGCCCTTGAAGTAGCTTTTACATTACATATACCAATGTCTGTATTTGTCAAGATTTACTGAACATAAATGTCTAAAGGAAAGACAGAATACTTGCAGTGGTCTTGTAGGTCTCAATAGCGAGGCCAGAAATCTTCAGTCATTATGACCTTGCTTAAATACATTGGACTTCTATTGTGTGTTATCATATGGCTTCAGAAGACGTATACTGTATAAATGTAGGATACAGACCAGTAATACAGACCACTTTTGTAATGTTTATGGTACGTTAGTGTCTTTTTTGAAGCTTAAAGGGGAGATCAGATGCAAAATTCACTTTTACATTACACACTGACAGTCAATGTGTAATGTTCAGAAATGATTATTCTGTTTGTCTCATGTTCTGTGAGAGCTGTGTGTGTAATTAAAAATATATATATATAATTTATGTATAGTTATTATATATAGTTTTATATCATTTTAATTGATCAGATAATATTTTAAGCTGAGATATGGTCATGTTACTACATGCCCCTCAGATGTTACAATGTACCCCACGTATGGGGCATGTTGTCACATTTTTACTTCCATTCTGTTGGGGTAAATAAAGAACAATGTATACACTGCAATTACAGTTACCCAGTCAGTTGAAAATACTCAGAGCATTATTTCCTCAGCGCTCAAGCAGCTAGCAACATGTCTTGTAAGCAGTGAAGGTGTTTTGTGGTTGAATGTAAAAATGAATATGAGTCTTCATTTTCTTTGAACATCAGAGTCACTGAGGACGAAGTGGATTAATTTTGTTTTTGGATGTTATGTGCTACTGAATACACAATAAAAAAATGGAAGAGAAGGGTGGGATGAGAAGTAGGCCATTAACATTTAAAGAGACATTGCTGTGAACAGAGCTGTTTTTTACCAGGCAAAATTTACCAGGTGTTGTTTTACATGACCATTGAAGATTTTTATCCAAAGTATGTTACAGACATTTAATGAAGACCCTAAAGAATCATATCAACTTGTAAAAAATTGGCATCTTATGTCCCTTTAAAGTGTCAGTTCTTCCATCCATCCATTTATTTTCCATATTGCTTTATGGGTCACAGGAGCTTCAGTTCTTATTCATTGTATTTGCATCGAAAACAGCTACCATCACAGTCTACATGAATTTACATTTTGTGTTCCTCTGGAGAAAGAAAGTCACATGGGTTTGAAATGACATGAGCGTGAGTAAGCGATCACAGAATGACATTTTACACTGGATCGACAAGAGATGGAGGATTTTTTTTTTTCAGACAGACCCAAAACAATCCAATTTTTTGGTTTATCCTGCTAAAATCCGCTTAGCTGTTTGTTGTCTCAAAAGCAACCCCCCCCCAACAACCAGATTTTTACAATCCAAACCTCCACATGTGGTTTAAAACCAGATTATCCACAAAGCGTGGTCATGACGGCTACAGTTGTTGAAATTTACTCATTTGCACACACACATGCCATTTATTATTATTAATTGGGCAAATGAGCAAAAAAGCAACAGTTTGGACACACTAAAACCATGAATATGTAAATAGTACAGTAATGCTTTGATATATGATTGTAGTCAGATATCATGAATGAAAATGAACAAAGACCCAATAACAGCTAGTGTGATCATAATATTTCAGGGCATAGTTCAGTCAAAAATCACAATTCCTTTACCGTTTACTCTCATGTTGTTCTTATTACTTATTTTCTTCAGCATAGCACAAAAGAAAATAAACATCAGGGTCCAGACTAATTGCTCTGGACCTCATTTTGAAAATCATAAAAGTTTGGAACAAAATGAGGGCAAGTAAAATAGTGAATTAATTGTCCTTACCCTTTAAGTGAACTACCAAATCTGTTAAATTACTTTTGAAAATAACAGTATAAACAGTCAGTCCTATAGATTGGAAAAATTCATCAGAATTGGATGCAGTGTGAACACAGCCAAAGGAAGCAAATCTAATTGAGCATTAGTGTTGTGCACGAAGAATCATGGGATACGGCGGTTCACTCACAGGACTGTAACACGGCAATGATCTCCAGACTCGTAGACCCATGTGGGCGGCTCTGTTTGACGACTCAACACACTACCCTGCTGATAAAACATAGGTTACCATGGTAACTCACAGACTCCACTCGCTGCCAGAGCAGAATTCTCAGCTGAAGAGCAATAACACATGAATTTGAAAATCTACAGAAAGATTAAAAAAAAAAAACGATACAAAAATGTAAAAGTATGGAATATGCCAGTGAAACGTAATTTGACAGGGAATGTGCTGTAGATGTAGGAGTGATGTTTCGATTTAAAAATATCTTTTGCATGTGCGTATCTGTCAAGCGCAGGCTACAGAAAGACACATAGATGAGCTCATCCTTTGCTCTTCTGGCTGTTACTCATTCGACATGGAACAAGATGTATAAAAGTATTTTTTTTTTGTCTCTGTGCGTGAGTAACACTGACTCTGGCTAGAAAAATGACATGTTGATTTAGTGTAAATAAGTGTGGGAGAACAGACATTTAGAAAATCTTCTGCTATAACATGCAGATTAGAAACAGACTTGTTTTTTAATAGATACACACATTTGTGTGGAGTTTAAACATTCATGTTTTTCCTCTAAAATAAATATAAAAGCTGCCTACCTAGCTAATTTCAGACCATGCCAATACATGCCTATTTATAAATGTAAATGTATGTATAAATGGTTACTATTTGTCCATTTCCTAGGTAAGTGGTTGTATTCTAGGTTTCATTCAATTTCCACAAAATCAGCCTAATGGAAAGGGCATTCACTGCTGAAGTGGTTGATGGTAAATTATTCAAATCTAAAGAACATTACGCCAGTAACCTCTGATCCTAGATCGGTCCATCTCCACATCTGCACCTCTTTACTCTTTTAGACAGGTGCACATTACAAAACAATTGAGTTTTAATGAGCTCCTGGTGTTTGTACAGGCCCATCTCTGCCCAAGGCTTGCGTTCATTCATTTTAAATGAGCTGCCTAGAGAGATACCGCATTAATATTCATACAATGACTATTTTCTCAAGCAGGAAATGGTTTTATATTACTCTTAAGTACATTAAAAGAATGTCAAAGGTAAACATGTACAGTATGATATATTATGCCTAAATGGCAGTCAATTAGAATAATGGTTTGAACTGCTCGTCCCATACACTGATTAATTTGATGTTCTTTTAATAACCACCCTTTATGGCGTCTAAAGTCATATCAAGTATAAATAATAAGGACAATAATTATAAAACATGACAATGACTGACTCAGTTAACATCATAAAGTTAATCGGAGCCCAATTATAAACGTGAGCCAACTGAATACATCTATATTGCTAAAACCTTCAAACAAGTTTCAAACAAATTTTCTCTTCTAGTTACAAATTATATGACTTTATTTGAATTTGAATTTATTTTAAACTGCAATCTTGAGTCATTTTAAGTCATTTTACATGTCAAGTAAATCCATCCTAATTCAAGATCATGTAGCTATTTATACTTACATTCAAATTGCATCCTATGGTATGTCCTACTTCAATTCAAAATTAGGAATTAAATTAGAATCTGAAAGACTCTCTTTATTCAATTCCAAATGGTGCATAAACCTGGTCGAAGTCCATTCTATTAATATGCTTCATGTAACAGGTGATGATGACAGTGATGATGATGTTGCAGTATTTAGTTGTTGCAACTTCTTAACTTTTCTGTTGAGTCTCACGATTAAACATCTGGGAGAGAAAATGCACTTTGGCATTTCAAGTGTTGACACATGTCTTGGCCTATGCAGCTTCTGAAAATATTCAAAAGCTTCAATCCCGGTTAATCAATTAATCTGTGTGCTAGTGCGTTTCTGCTTATAGGCACAGATTTTTGAAGCCTACCTGAGGAGTTTCTATTGATTTAGTCAGGATAAAAAAAGAGGCTTACAGAGAACAATCATGCTGGAAATAAGAAAGACTCTCCAGCCCTAAAGAATATTCTTTCAATGCAATAATACACCAAAACTGCAAGTATTTACTTACTATTTAGAAATATTTTTACTCGTGTTTCTCAAAACCCATATTGTTATTATTATTTTGTTTTCAGAAGAATATAGATGATTTAGAATAATATTCACTTTTCACTTTTCTTACAACAGTAGTTAGTGACCATCTCTCTAAAGCTGATGAAATACAGCTCTTTGGAGCTTCAGCTTTTGTTATATGGAATGAATGAAATAATGAGAGAAACTTCATTTTTGGGTAAACTTTAAGACACAACAAGTGCATACCTGCTGAACTAACCTGACGAAAGCATTTACAGTTGGTTGCAATTATAATCCGATAAACGTTCATTTCACATTCAAATGCTACATTCCATTGGTTTCAGTGATTAGACGATGATTAATTGGATCATTAACAACTGTATCATTCCCCCTAGTGATCCGAGGAATAAAAACGTACTGTGTCAAAACCAATCCAGTATTGTTGAATCCATTTCCCATCCTTCCCCTGCGTGTTTCACAATTAACACTCTCCGGATCGCAGCTTCAAGAGATTGGTAGAACATTGATGGATTGCTTTTGTGTGTGGAATTAATAATGCCACCCAATCTGGGCAGTGTCATTATGGCCGGGCTCTTCCTAACAGAGGAGAGACAAAGTAAACACATTTAATATTCATCATTTCCCTTCAAAGTAAATGAAGTGGAAAAGGAACAAAATTTACGCTTGAATGTTATTTACATTTATTTGGATTAGGTAGAACATATTTATTTCACCTTTTCCTCTGTTCCTCAATGACTCCACTTTAGGAGGTTTTCTGGTGGGGCCAACGCGGAGGTGTATTTTCTGGTGATGCCATACGAGGACACATTTAATCGAAGGTGAGATTCGCTGATGATGAATTGTAATTTTCTTCTCTCCCTAGCTTTTAGAGAGGGCTACATTTCAAAATTATTTGAAGTGCTTCTCATGATTCATTGCTATTTTATCCACTTATCACAACACTTGAATTTAAATGAAGAGACATTATTAATTTATTTATTTACACATTTTCATGGTATGTGCACCATTATGTTTTTAAGCACTTTTGCAATATGCTATTGTTTAAAAGGGGTAATGTCAGGTCATAGTTAAGAGAGCTTATTATATCAAAATGGGGTTTTTCTGGCTTTTACTTTATGCTAGCATACTGCTAAAAATTAAATATATATATATATAGTAATAAAAAAAAAAAAAAGCTTTTAGGTTTTTAGGTTTTGAAAATGGACAGTCCTTTAAAAAATGTTCATCCAAATAAAACATGTTTTTACCAAAATATTATTAACGTTCAACATTACTGGCTTGATCTGAATATGAAAACAATACTATATAATAAATATAATAATAAATAATAAGATAATAAATAGTCTGAAATTAAAATAAAAAAGCTGGTGTAGTATTTCAATTTATAGGTTAGCTATTTAAATTTAAAGCAAAAAAAGTTGTTGTTTTTTTTTTAATGAGTGTCTTTTAGTGGTCTTATAGTACCACTGGTGCTGTAAATTAATTAACACCTCATTGTTTATGCTTAACCCACTGGCCTTGGCATTTTAAACTTCCAAACCAATTTATATTACATTCATATAAATGGTCCACGCTAAATTGTGCACTCTCAAAAATTATTAATGGCTCAGTATATGTTCACATTAACTGCCAGGGCCCAAAATTAACATTATTCAAGCGCCAACCATTTTTTTCTTCCTCCGCAGACCTCCATGTGGTGACACATATGTGAAATATTCCTCATATTAAGTGCCCAAAATGAAAATACTGAGCATTCATTATATGTCTGTATTTTTATGACAGCAAGTACAATGCTGTGATTGACACAATAACTTCCGCTGCTTGCTAGTTATATACAAAATCTATGCAGTTTCAGTAAGACACAAAGGATACAAGCAAACAAGTGTGGGCATCTACTAGCAGAAGTGATAAGGTGAGTGTATTCAGTGAACAGGGATTATAGGATTATTTCAAGTTTGCGTGGGACGTTATAATACATGAGTTTGAAGATGCTAGACTAATGTTAAGCACAGCAGGGACAAAGACCTGTGAGTACGCACACACCAATAATCCCAATGTCTACAATCAGCATGACAAACAGAAAATAACTACAAAAGGTCAAGGCAATGCAAGAGAGGATTCTCTGGGAAGTGAGAAAAGTATAAGAGGCTTTTTAACAGTACTGTCATCCAACTCTGAATGAAACTGCTGGATTTCTTTCAGATTCGTCTTGGTACTCTGGCTGGGTTCCATGCGCCTGTGTCCATCCTCATAAAAACATAGATATATATCTGAACAACTTTACCACCCAGCAACTGACCACGGGGAGATACAAAGTCATGTGAAAGTAATAGACCTCATCAGTGCCGAAGCCATCCATCACTCACCAGACTCTAATCAAAAACCACACTGAATCCCTGAGTAATACATGGGCTGCACAGCTGGGTTTTAATAACTGGGAAGTAAAATAATAATTTACAGTTATCGGCACTGTGTGCATCTTAATCTGCACTGAGATTTAATCATGGTTAGAAGACCCTTGGAGCGCAGAGATCAAACATATAAAGATAAAGCTGGACCCAGCACCAAATTACAATAAAGCCACAAGTGTTTGCTGTACAACAGAACAGAAGTACTCTGACAGCGAACAAGCAATTAAAGACGCTTCCTGTCTCTAAAGGCTTGCTGTCTACTTTTAAAATTAAAGAGCTACACAGATGTTATTGTCTAGCTATCTTATTAACACAATATCACATTATTATATTTTTCAACAAAATGCTTTTGAGCACCAGTCGAGTCTGGACACAATCGGCTGAATTTAGGTTTCTTGTCATCTTTAAAAACCTTTTGATTTAAAGTGATTTGATTCACTTGTGTATTCTTATTGCACTTTACAGCCACAAATAAAGAAAAATAAACAAACCGAACATGTTTAGAATGGAGAGTTTTTCTTAGCTCTCCTAATTGCTGCTATTGACTTCTACTGCTTCAGAAAGCGCTTGCAATCTAGATGCAACAACGTCATAGTGATGCAGTCCAATCTGTAAACTCCGCCCATAAAAAACAGTTTGGTCTTTATACTGTAAAATCGCGACGATATTTATTAACTGATCGTGGGTCATAAATATCGTTATCATGATAAAAATACGATTAATCGTGCAGCCCTACTCTAAACTAACATTTTTATAAAACTGAAATAAAGATAAATAGATTAGTTATTCTATTACAAGTTACAAGTAATTATTTTTGCACTTTCTATTCACTATTGTATAGCCTATATTTATTCTTTCTGAAAGCAAGCAAAATTTGTGTCTTGGCTTTGACAAAATATTGTAGAATGCAAATGGAAAGAGTCTAGAGAGGAAGAAGAGGGGTCAAATAAGAAGAGAGTGCAATTAAAAAGCCTGGAGGAAGACCAAAGAGGCGAGATCAACCGTCAGAAGTGCTGACAGATCTGATTCTGAGGAGGTCATTTTAATTTTCATTAGGTACAATCTGACACTGAATCCAAATCATGTTCACCAAGAAATCCTTTGCATTTATAATGTAAAGATATACAGTATATATATTAAAAAAAAAAGATCAGTTTATTAAATCATGTTGGAATAAAGTCCTGCCTTATGGCTCCATCAAAGACATGGACCGTACATCTACAACGCACTTTGAGTTAATTGTGTATTAAAGGATATGTGAACAGAAATAAAGTAGGGTTCAACTACCTGAGACCAAATTCAAAATCTAAATCAAACCTATAAGGAGTCATGAACTGCCTCTGTGTTTTATTTCACATAGAAAAGAGATACAACAAAAGCATAATTTAGATTAATAGGCAATTTTTGGTCCTGTTTTTGCACATTTGCCTCTCTCATAAACACTATATGTGTGAATCGGTGGGCGGGGCTAAACAGGCAGCGATGTAGATGCAGGCATTGATGATCTTCTGAGAAGGCGGTGCTTATCAACACTGTTACAACAGAATAGAACATTCCAAAAGCAAACTGGCTTCAATACAAGCTGTTTTTAAGAAAAACTCAATAAATCAAGACGTACCAAATGTTTTTGTAGTACAATGTCAAAAGATAAAGCAAATTTTGAATCATGACCCCTTCAGTTATCTTATTTACGTATTTAAAGCTTTAGTCAGCAACTTTTGGTGCTCTAGCAGTTAATAAACAGAACACTGTAGCCAGAGCTACTTCTCTCTGTGTATGTCTATGGTGAATCACGCAGGTACGAGGCTACTTCGCAGCGGTATCTCCCAAACCAGTCTAAATAGTCCAAATATAAACACTTATTGTTTACAGTAGTGATCCAGGACAAGCCAAAAGCACAATTTGGAAAATGGATTCATGTTGGCTTATTATATAAATTTTGTAATTTTGAACACGAAATAGTTAAGTAATGTTGAATGCATACACTAAAAAAAAGTTGCTCTTTGTATCATTCTAAAATCATAGATGATATGGTTTCACATTAACTTTGTGGAGTTCAAGCAAATTGAGTGCTTCTGTTATTAAAGCAATTGGAATTTTAATTCATGTTCATTTTTTTCATTAAATCAGAAAAAACACCCAGAAGAGACACTTTTACTTAGACATTTAGATCCCTCTGTGAAGATGATAAATAAATTAAACTAAAATATCAGGGTGAGTTAAATATTTCAAAGGGTTTTTTTCTCACCTTATGTCCCCTATTACAGCTGCAGAATGCAGGAGCCATGTGCAGTTTGCTGACCTTTAAATTGTCAAAAATCTGACATCCGTCTTTGATGAACCAGAAGTGTTTCTCGAAGGGCAGCATTGAAACGACTCTGCAAATGACAAAAGTGAAATGATGTAAGTGACATGCAAAGATATGATCCTGCCGTCAAAAAGGACAGAAATATCCTGAAGGAAGGCACTGGAGGAGTGGGGACCATGACCATGAAGATAATCATTGATATTCAGAAGGGAACGGAGGGTGATGGTATTTGAGAATCGCTCAGGCGTCAGGCCATTCACCTCTAATGTCAGAGACGATTACACGCTAATTGAAGCAATCTAGCCTCGCTGCTAATCACTGTTAAAGGAACCTCCCTTTTATCACCTTGCTCTTCCGAAGAGTCTATACAAGAAGCGCCTTTCACACTAAATCACAGAGACGCCAGTGGGAATGTACAATATATATACGCAGAGGCGGGTGACCCTTTTCAAGGACATTTTCCATCATGTTTAACATCCTCTTTAGATGTATACATATGTGAATTATATGATGAGACAGAGACATTTATGCCTGTAGTGGGTGTGTGATGTCACATGACCACAATTTAGATGTGACGCATTTAATTAAGATTGGATTAATTTTATTAATCCATTGCTATGATTAGTCACTGTTCATGACAAGCAGGGAAAATGGCTCTTTTTGCTTATAAAATGCATTAAAATGCAAACCGACAACATGAAATGAACAAAAAATGACAGAAAAAAGAATTCAGGTTGGATTGCTTCATCTTTTGTGCTGTACAAAGGGCATCTTTAATCACTGACTGCTCAGGAAAACCTCTTTGCAGTTATTTTTATTGCCGTTATCTGAGTGTTGTGACTGTCATAAGACTCTCGGTTGAACCCATGCAGACAATAGTTCATTGTTTCAGCTGAAAGAGTTTGTCATATAAGATGGCTTTTATGAGAGCAGTGTTGATCAGTTACTCTCGACAGAGAGCTCATGAGATCTTTATACCTCAGTGAGAACTTTATACCCTAATGTCACATTTTAATGTTTTGAGAATATCAAAACCCCACTGAGGCATCACTCAGTGATGATCTACAAGTTTTCGGATGGGGAACAATTCACTTAATGCACTTTTTTTTATGTGCCAATCAATTGTTTATGCTGTAAGAGCACATCAGACGTTGTTGTTCGGCTTTATGATTTAGCGAGATGTGCCGTCACATGTCAATTTTTTCTTGCTGATCAAGCTAATGAACATTATGGTGCCTTCCTGCATATATTATACAGAGGAAATGCATAAATAAAATGCTTGTAGCTACATAAATATGTAAAATGAAGTAGTGGAAAGCTTCCAGAAGTTTATATGGCTTTTTCCTGTAATGGGTTTGAGACGCTTCCTCACAGAGACACACACAGAATGTTTTTTACAGGACTACAGACAGTTCTGGAGAAAGGGGTCATCGTCAAGGTTGACCATTCACTTCAACCTCAGCTCCCTCTGTTATTATGAATCCTCACAAGGTAAGAACAGCTTTGATGACAGCATAGACGGAGAGATGAACAGGATCTTACGGGCACGTTAACATTCACATCAGTGCTTAAGATATGCTTAGATTTAGATCAATACACTTTTATTTTATTATTATCAATACAGATTGTAGCAAAGCACTGAACATTATCAAATAGGAGAACAGAGTGATGGTAATGTATAATGACGAG
>JAUMHE010000063.1:8750651-8763741 GCA_032359235.1 Enteromius mattozi | reverse complement strand
TTTATCAGTACATTACAGAAAATAATGAACTTTATCACAATATGCTAATTTTTTGAAAAGGACCTGTATATATATGAAATGTTTTGTGAGCACCAAATCAGCATTTTAAATGATTTCCGATTTATTTAGCAGAAAAAAATTCACCTCACAGTATTCATGCAAATAAATAAATAAATAAAAATAAATTTTTAAAACAGAATTTGAAGGAAAAAATATAACATTTAATAAAGCCTTATTTTTATTATTTTTTTTTTTTTACATTAAAAATAATCATAGTCTGTCATTTACTCACCCTAGTGTTCCTATTTATTTGTTTATTTGTTTATTATTTGTTAATTGGTTTATTTCTGTTATTAACTAAATGAATGAACCAATTCACTAAAATAATCTTCATTTATTCAAATAAGATTCAATCTTTATTTGACTGAGAGCAAAAGGTAAGAAGGTAGGCCATTTTGGAAGTGCTTGATTATTGCTTCAGGTTAATAAGATTCCAATACACTGACTCTAAATATAGTGATGTTGTATTTTGTGTATTAGTAAATATGCACATTTTGATTACAATTTTTTACAAACACATGTTTTCAGTGAAATTATTGAGAACATGGCCAGTTCTGCACTCTCATTTCAGCTAGCTTTTTTAAAAATTAGACTTCTGCCGTGAAGCATTTCACAGACACAACACATCCTCCCCAGATATTATGATGAACAAGATGGAACGCTCTTCACAGAAATTCAGATTGCTGCTACAAGCTTGTTTTCTCTCGTTCGTTCTTTTGCTTCTTTCCCTCACACTCTTTCTCTCCCTCTCCCTGTGGCAGTCCTTCCAGGGCGAACTTATTTATGATCCTGTGTTTCTGTGCGTGAACGACAGGCAGACACAGTGAGAAATTATTATCTGAGGAAAGTATTGCTGGATTGCTGTGGGTGGACAGGGCTCTCAAAAGGTCATACTCCAGCCTCAGACTGAAAAGACATCCGGTGAGTCACATACCAATCTGACAGCCTCCTCTCACGGTTTTTTTTTTTGTTTTTTCTTCACACCTCCCAGCCGGCCTTGACAAAGAACCATTTGGCTCATCTGTCTGCAAGCCAAGCTCTGTTCCCCATCCCCCTGCTGATGACTTTGCACTAATTAACCAATAGAACATTATGTCTTGCACATGACAGAAAAAGGGCAGATACTGTATGTGCTCTGTCCAAGGAAATAAGAAAGCACATTTTTGGAGAAAAGGAAGAGAGAGGCGTGAGCGTAGGTTCAGGTATGGGCGGTTGTGCTGAATAATCCCTATTGATATTTCTAGTAACTAAATGTGACTGAATATAATAATAGAAGAGGAGACAGGGGCATGTTGTAACATGGGGTGAAGTTGTAACACCATCATTTCAGCCAATTAGAAATGAACTACAGGGGTGAAATCTCGTTTATACATGAACAGCAACCTCCTGAGATAATGGGAGAAGTTGCAAGTCTCTGTGTCAATGTAATAGGACATCGATCTATCTAACTATCTATCTATCTATCTAGTGTAATAATTGCACATCATATGAAATGATTCAATTGACTTCATCTGAATCAGCATGTTTTCTTGTTTATGACATCCACACAAGCTTTTCACCAACATTGGAAAAATATAGAAATATCGTTGCTGACCAGACGGGGAGAATTGTAACACTATTTTCCAATGTTCTTGGCTGTTAATTGAGAAAGATGCTCTTTGCAGCCAGATGGTGTACTTACGACATCTACCAGTAGAGTAGATGTGTGTTTAGAAAGATACTCGTAGTAAAAATTGCTAACAGCTATTCACTGTTGTTTATGCATATGCAAATGAAAGACAAGGGAAGTACCAGTTTCATAAAATGACCCATCAAACTCCACTGTATTTTTTTGGGATGTTGTTATTAAATGTACAAAAGGTAGTAGACACATACATGGAAAAAGACGTGGGTAGCTCAGGTTTAAAAATTCTGCTGACGGTAATCACTTTCCTGCTCTGAGGAATAAAAGCGAGTATTAGCCAGCACTAAATTTAAATTAACAGGGCCAAACTGTACATTACCCCCCCCCCCCCACTTACCTGTCAAGCTGACTCATTCTGAATAACAATACAAAAGCATTTGAATACATCTCAGACGTGAGACGCATAAGTTAACTTTTCAGTGTTGATACAGTATTGTGGCAACTGCTATAAGCTGTTGACTTTTTTTTTTTTTTGGAGCAAGCACAATTTAATCCGTTTTATTTGCATAAATACATTTTTGTACCCCAGAGTACTTTGTGAATGTGGATGACATGTAAATTAGCCAAATTTGGACACTCTTCTTCTCATACTTCGGCACAGAGAATCATCACTGCCCATGCATGGCCTTCTAGTCATGCTGAAAGGTTACTGTGGCTATCCAATTGGATTCATGTAGGGAAATTAATTATTTCTGGGAAGCAAGTACACTGTAAAATTAGTTGTGGGCAGCTGTGGGCTACAGTTTTTGCCAGAGCAGAATCTCTTCATCATGAGCTGACTGTTAATTAAAGAAACCTTTCAAGACGTTTGTGGGAGTATCAGGCCTCCATCTGTGCATCACTCAACCATTTTTCATTGGACGCCGTCGTAATTTCCCTCCACTACAGAGAGTGATGAGATAATTAATGTGCACTCATACAGCTGTATACCATGATAGATGTGTCATGAGAGTTTAGCAGCCAGCTAGGATGTGATGGCCACACAAAAGGGGCAAATGGTCTTTGTGGTAGTCAATATTGAAATCAGGAAAGTTGAGACTGACAACAGGGAGTCAGTAACCATGGAGCACAAGCGAATGATACGTGCTACACCACAAAGGAAGTCTTTCAATGTTTGAATTATAATTTACGAGACCTAAGCTATAACCCAAACATAAATACATGAACGTTTATTTACAGCTTTTCATAAAAAGAGCAGCAAATTAAGGTTGAAAGCCGTAAGAAGTTTATGACTCAAAACGTGAGTCAAATGCGTAGAACAACTCTTATTTTGCCATCTCTTTTGGATTTTGTTGAGCTTGTCATGGTCAGCGCACAATTCCTGCCCCAGTGCGCTATTTTAAGTCATTACCATAAAAAACCCAGCCAGTGCAAGTTATAAAGAATGACAGCATATAACTAAATGCAATCTGAAGAATGAGGGAAGTCACTTACTTTACTGAGGCGTGATGTACAAGTGTTCCCTCTCTCTAACATGTTTAGCCTGTCTTTTGACCATAATTTTTTGTTTTGTACCAAAAATTAATTTTACATCTGTCTATCAAAAAGTGGCTTCAGAAGTCAACATATTTCATATTTCCATATCATAATCTCATCACTGGCCTTTAGTGTACTTTACAGCAATAGTTTGCAATTGAGTTTGTCAAGCTATCTGAGGTAGACTTTGGTATTTTCACACAGGGTGTTCTTGTATTTGGTCTGTTTTTATATTGTTGGTCTGTGTACACAGATAAATGCCACTGATTCGTCTTGCACTATGACATATAAGATTCTGTTAGAAGTTTAAAAGTTCGACATGAGTCAATGACTTTTTTTTTTTAGCCTTTTATGTAAATATAAGCAGATCTGTATGACACATGAGTTTACCAAAATGTTTAATGCTAAAAGAGTGACTGTGAATTAAGCAACTTTACAGCCCGGTTTCACAGACAGGACTTAGCCTAAGCCAGGATTAGGCCATAGTTCAATTGGGACATTTAGGTATTTTTTATGTTTTAAGATCAGTCAGTGCAAGTTTCTTTCATTTGAAACAGCTCAGATTTACATTTTAGGTTAGGACTAGGCTTGAGCCTTGTCTATGAAACCGGGGGTAAAGGTTAAGTTTACATAGATTACCAGTAATAGTTTCACCATATTGTATTACAATACTAAGTAATGCAGATTAATTATTTGTTAGTCTTCTTAAGGTTAGAGTGCTGTTTTTAAAGGCCTTGTGGTTGTTTTGAAAAGTGTACTCATTATAACTGATATCGAGGTAATACATCTAGACATTGATGTAGCATTTGTATATACTACAATCCTAGTTTGATATAAAATTAATGCATAGTTTCATTAAAATGCTTCCTGGTTTCGAAGATAAGAGCTGGTTTTCATTTTGCAGATTGCAAAGTGTCATTATTATCTGCTTAATTATTCTCTGTGATTAGGGCCTGTAATGAATGGAACTTGTGGATAATGCCAGTTATTCTGTGTCATTTAATGACGAATAAATCTGCTCTGGTTAACAGAACTTCCCTTTGCTTACGCACTAGAGGAATAGCATAAGATGCTGAGGAAAGAGTGGGAACAGAGTCTATATTTAGCCCCCTACTCAACCTCATGAATATGGGTTTAATATTTGCTTTATCAAAGAAGTGGATACAATCTGATCTCCTTATCTTAAAATGAAATCGAATAATTAGATCTAGAAATCTAGAAAGTAAGAAATTGGCATGTGGAAGAAGTTTAATGTGAATTATATAAATAGATAATATACTTGAATAACCAAACTTTCACATGCGTCAACTTTACTTTTTCCAAAAACAGAATCTACTCTTCCTCAGCCTGAATTGATGGTGGAATAAACACATCTGCCTGCCTATGCCACCTGCTGGGGGTGCAGGCCAGATGGAGGGCACTTTGGATGGGAAATTTGAGAGCAAGACCATGAAATAAGAATGAAATAAGGACCTCACACAAAGCCTGTGATCCCTCTGTGATAGATGGCGTATCTCGTTCAGTGAGGAAGAATCAAAATGGATTGAGGAGGACACAATTTGGTCACCCAGAGTTCAAGATGCAGAATAACAGCTGAGACCTCAGAGGAAGGGCTTTAAGAGCAGTTACGTCACTAAAGTTCAAACTTTGACCTGTAGGAGTGAGAATGAGGTCATAATTAAAACTTGCATCTTGATCTGAACATAGCAACTTAACCATAAGCAAAAAATTGCTTTGCAAACTCGACATGAAGTTAAAACTGATCCCATATACATTTTTAATAAATGCAAATGGTATTTTTAGCAAGATTCATTGGTGTACATTATCTCAAAGAAACTGTGATTAACTTGCTCTTTAGATGATCGGTTCCATAAAGATAAAATCAAGACTCCATCTACATAACATCGTTGATTAATGTTAATTTCCACATACAAATGCTTTTAAACTTTTTAAGTTGTATAAATGAAGTGCATTATGAATGAACACCAGTTAACAAGCCCATTAATAAATTAAATTTAACCTAGATTAATGAATCATTCAAATATTCTACATATGATACTTAAAATAAGTATAATCTACTAAATTGAACCTTGAAGTGATTTTTTTTTCTCTGTTGAATATCCTTTTTCATAATGCATCACATTATGAAAGTAGAATTGCTTGTGAATCCTGTTTTGTGTTGACTAAATTACTATTCTGCATGTACAGATATATGTTTCCTTTAAACCCATATGTAAAACTGTATTTTATTGTTGCTTATTATTATTATTATTTTTTTTTTTTGTACTCAAGTTTAACCCAACAAAGTATTTCAGCAGTTGATATTCCTCATAGGCCAGCACTGTTTTAGCAAACGGTGTAGTTTGTATTGCTCTGAACAGAGTAGCACCTTAGAATACTATGTAGCTGATAATGTTTTATATAGACAATCACACTACTTTAGACAGCTGTGTACTTTCTCTATCTGACTGTATGCCATAAAACTTTATGATGCATATGATTTGAGAGGGGGTATTTGGCTTGAATACATGAAGTGGCCATGCACATGTTTGTGTGTATGTGTGTGTGCACTTACGTCTTAGTTAAATTAGCCCAGAAGGTGTTGAGTGACATATGGCTTAATATTGAACTGGAAATTAGGTGCTGGGCGTCCGGCCAGAGGAGAACTGGTCCCAACTAAGCCTGGTTTCTCCCAGGTTTTTTTTTCCTCCATTCTCTCACGGATGGGGTTTTGGTTCCTTGCTGCTGTCGCCTCTGGCTTGCTTAGTTGGGGGCACCTAATTTCTAGTGATCATCGTCGTTTTGATTACAGAGACCGTCTCTGCACTTGATAAATAAATAGTTTAATCTCGTCGTTATACATTACCATCACTCTACTCTCCTATTTGATAATATACAGTGCTTTGCTACAATCTGTATTGTTAAAAGCACTATATAAATAAAAGTGATTGATTAATTTATATGGAGTGCAGCTGGTTCTTTGGTCTCAGGGATTGGCAAGGTCATTTCTGAATTAAGGGGCAATTGGTTAATAAAATGTCTTCCCATTGCACATTACCGTTTTTATATCTGGTCTGGTCTGGTCCAGGCCACAGTAACTCAAAGCTCAAGTGTCCATATTTCTGGTTGAACCCGGAGGCCACCCATCTCCCGACGACTTCTAAACAGGGAAGGGATATGACAGACTCTGTTTGTGTGGTGAAAGCTCTGGAAATCATGTGGCTATGTTACCTCAGCCCACACATCTCAGAGCTAGATTTCACTGAGGCAACCGTTCTGAAATGTTAGGATGTAGTGATAAGTGCACTAGCTGGTTTTATTGTTATCTCCCATGAAATGTTAAATAAATAAATCAATAAAATCATATTAATACAGTCAGATAAGATCAAATAACTTAATCACCTAAAACTTAATAACTGAAAAATGTAAAAGCTTAAGGATAGTGGCACTACTGATAGCTGAATGAGCTTTAATATTGTTAAGTTTAATAATTGATGAACTTTGCAATGTTATAAAACTGAAACAAAACAACATCTAACCTACTTTAGTTAAATAAAGTAAAACTGATTTTTGGAGTACATTTTACCATAAAATTGTAAAAGTATTTTAATTTAACTTATAAAACAGTATGTTTTACATGATATAGTTTTGAAATGTACCAACTGTTTGAATGTAACTGCATGAAATTTGTTACATAACTGACTAACTTTGCAACACTGACATTATTAAACAAATCTAAATCAGCAATTAACTAAACTGAGTTGAATAATGACACTGTTGTCTTTTCAGGGCTGAAATTAAAAAGAAAAAAATGTTATAATCAAAGACATTTGCAACGTTAATACTGTTATGTTTTACTCTATTGCTACGAAGCGGCTTTGAAACGATATGTATTACATAAAGGGCTATATAAATGTGACTTGCAAATATTTTCACACAGATCTGATCTTTCAGGGACAAAATATGCATCACGTAAAGAGTACTGCAGTGCTAAAATGAATGGATGAAAGCCAGGGACCCACACACAGACTTTGTCCTCATCTGGCTGGATGGACCAGGCTGGGGTTACCATGGAGAGAGGAGATGGCACGACTCCCACTGCATATTCACAGTCCCTGGATGCCGAAGCACACAAAGGTACCTGTTCACAGGAGAAGAATTATCCCGTCTCCTCACTGTGCTAAATTAGCTCATCAGGACCAGCTATATAAAGCTGCACACAGGCAAAGGGAACAAGAGCAGGTGAAATAGAGAAAAGAAAGGACAGAGGGAGAGAGAGGGAGGAAGAAAGAACAGCCATGAGCCCTTAGGCAGCATTCTGACTAACAGCTCTATGTCTTTTTCCTGCTGCTCTGCGGAGACAACATTCTGCTTGCTGTCTAGCCTACGCTAAGACACACTCCGTCCTCCCCACCTCAGGGGAGACTTTCTGTCCTGCCTCTGCCTCCGAGCAGCTTCCCTTTTGTTTTAATTATCCATTGCCTAACGAGGAGAAATTTATGCCTCTTCTAATTCCAGTCTCCCCCTCCCTTATCCCTCCTCCCAGGGCTCACACTTTCTCCCGCCAGTGGCATCATTACCTGCTGCCCTTACTGCAGGAACCCTGCCTTAACATTTAGATTTGAAATTTAAATTTGCCATTTACATAATCGTAATTTTCGAATTTTCTTCCCTTAGCTTTTTTTCCCCCAAAGCTTGTTCATGATCTGTTGCTTTTTCTCCCGACCGTATTCTCGTTAACCCAAAGTCATTACTGCCTACCCTGTGAAAAATGATTACTTTGAATCTAGCTGTTGCCTCCTTGAGTGAACATGATAGACATCTAACACGGCGGCACAGTATAAGACACGTTTCCAAGTGTAGCTTTTTATCAGTCGTCTAATTTCTCTCTTGTTGCCTGACACACTTAACGGGGTCCACTGGAGACTGTGGATAAATGTCAACTGTATTTTTGTGTCTTTGGGCTGGGTGCGGTGCTGTAAGCAAACCATCTGTTTCTCCACCTGACCTTTCCTTTAATTGCCTAAATTGAAATGAAATGAAACTCTGCCTCCAAAGTCACTCATGTCTAGCAACGGTCCTGAATGAACAAATGCTGTGTGGTGACTAAACAGTGTTGCAGAACCACAACTAACTAAAAGTTTAGACGATAACTTTATTGGTGTGATGCAAAACTGAATTTTTGGAAGCCTTGAGTCTATAGTGTCACACGATCCTTCAAAAATCATTCTGGTATACTGATTTGATGCTTAAGAATCACTTCCTATTATTAGTATTAATGAAGAAAATGTGCTTCTTAATTTTATGGAAACAAGAGTTGTCAATTCGGCATTTTTCCTACGAAATAAGGATACTTGAATACTGTTGCTACTGTACATGTAGTTTCATGTCAGCTTGTTGAAACAACTCCCATAACCTGATATTTATCCCCGGAATGTGAATTAAACCAGGCAACCTTGCCAAAAAACATGTATTTTACCCAACTTGGTTTCATCAAAATATGTACCTCTGTGCACTTTTTGTGCAACACCATTTTTACATGCCTTACTGCATATTTCACAGCAGTTTCAAAGAGAAATGTCCACTGAGTGGTGACAAAATAGGTTTAATATGTTAACCCTGGCACATTTTATTACACTGATTACCTCTCAGTACTCTGTGAGCTACCGAACAAACCAACTGTCTATGAAAACCCATAGATAAGAAGCTGGATATGTGTGATACTAATGTTCAAAAATATCAGTTGTCAAATATTCCAGCATATTAATACTGTTTTGAAATCATAACATGATATTGTTCAAGTAATTGTGTGAAAATGACGCTTTATTAATCAACACTCTGTAAATTTGTGTGAAAAGGAATAAAAGGTGTCAGAGTTTTACTGCCTCTAGTGTTCATTTCTTTTGGAAACTGCAGTGATATGTAGTTGTTAGTACATATTTTGTGTCTCGCTAAAAAGTTGTTGATAAACAAATTTCGGGAGGAGCGCGTACGCATGATTAGCCGCGGCTGGAACCGCATTTTCTAATCAATCTAATTCCGTCTCATCCAACCAAAATCATAAGCCTTGCCCTTAAATAAGCCCGCTTCCTTCCCTTCCACATCTCGCAACGCATCCCTCCTCCACCCCTTCTCCACCTCATTCCGCGTCTTCCTACCAGGGGGCAAGTGGAGTTCGAGCCAGACGTCGAGCTCAGCCCTCGCTAGGGTTCAAACAACTAGGGCTCGGTGTTCGCCGACCTCCAGGCTCGCCCTCTGGACAGCACGCCAAATATGCCTAAATCGTTATCTTAAGGAAGCACGAACTCGTGAAAATAGGGCTAGTTTTGAATAGCAGTTGGGTGGGTTTTGTTGCACAAATCTGGCAAAGCTGATGAAAGCTGTGAGATGTGATATATGTAAAGGAGGACCATTATATACCTTCAATGCAGGAATAACTTGGCAAGACTTTGAGAGTATTTTGCCTATTACTGAAACATAGCAAGTAGAAGGGCAAAAAAGCAGTCAAAAGTAGGCAGATGTGAACAAAGTCTCAGCTGGTTTCCACCTGACTCTGTTCAACACGTGAACACCTGCCCCATCAGGTTCACTGCAGATGGCTAAGGTGAATCTTTTGACTTTCAATCTAAATCCTTTCCTCACTCAGTCTCCATCTCTCACTCTTTATGGCTATGTTTGGAATGTCATACAGCAATTCTATTCTTGCTATTTTTGCAATATGAAGGAGCATGCAAATTTTTTCTCAGAATACCAATATGTACAGCATTTGCCAAAATAAGTACCACATTTGTGTACAATAAAGCACATAGTACCATATCCCATGGTGAAGTGCACTTTACTTGACTTTGACCTTAAGTGAACTGGAAGTGATAGCAACGGTAGTTAACATTTTCCTAACCAATTATCTGATTAGACATCCGAAAGATGGAATATTTATACAAATTAAAATGTGAGAACATTTCTCATTATCACTATAATAAGACCAATGCAGCATACTTTTTATTTTTTAAAAGTATACATTAACCCTATACAGTAAATAAAGCAGTATTCTCATTTCATTTCATAGCTTGACTTTACCAACACCTGTCATATCTAGAAACAGTGTTATATTCTAAATGTGTTCTAAATGTTAGTGCATGTCATGTGAGGACATCTGAGCTAGCAAATAATAAAAAAAATATATTCAGTGTTCTTATACTCAATACATCAGCAGAACATTAGATGAGCCTATAGATGCATTGTGTGTTCATGCATGTAATGTAACAATATATGCTATGTTCATGCTGTGATTGCATATTAACAGTTTGGTGAATTTCTTTCATTTCAAATGCAATATACGTCTTCTCTTGTAATATTAAATGCTCCCTAAGGCAAATGGAGGAGGAAGAGAGAGCCATCGTGCTTGGGTGTGAAGTTTTCCATCCCATGATGTTTTCCACACTCAGCACTTTAATTAGCATGTTTGTCCATGAACATTAATACAGTGCTAATTGCAAGATGTTTATTTCACAGTGTTCAATTAACAACTCCGCATCCAACACTAGAATCACTCATCCTTACTGATCATTATGAAGCTCGAATCTTTCTTTAGGCTTCTTAACAAACACGACTGCATGGCCAGTCACACTGTGTCCCTGCTCGCTGTTTGTGCGAGATCTGTGTCCGTGTGCTGTATTCAAGTACTTGTGAAATAACACGTTTCTATATAGGCTCTGATTAGCAATCACACCCTCCTGCAGAGACGCAACAAAGACTCATTTGTATCCCTAGAACCTGCAGTGAAACTTATATATACAGTAAATACATAGTTTATGTATTTAATATTTTCCAGGAATCTACACAGCGAAGGTGAAAGTATTAGTAACACTTTGCACTCTAAAAAACTCCTAACTTAAAAGTTTCAGATATACAATCTACTGTGACCCATAACAGTAAGAAACCCGTTACACAAATTCTATAGTAATTTCCCTGCAGTCTTGTTCAAGTGCAAGTGACTTATTTTCCCAAAGCGAATGAACTGCTCACCCCGACATCTTCAGCAGAAGCAAAACTATTTTGAGTTTTTGATTCTCAATTATGCTTGTCTGTCGTCACTTAGTTTGGGGTGAATTTGAAAACTCACCCAGCCATACAGGACTCTTTATGCTTGTAAAAATTAGGGATTGGCAGGTTCAATTGGAGCAGGGCAAATGAGTTTGCACGGGGTTTGGTGGGGTCAGGGTGGGTGTGCTGTGGTGAAAGTTGCTGTGGGCAGCAGGAGTTAGGGTCACGGGCCTGCCCGATAGCTGGGTAATGAAGCGTTCCACACAGCTGGTGCATTCTCAGGCATCCCTGGAGTTACACCATTGAAAGAGGAAAGGTCAGCATTAGAACGAGAAAAGAGCAAGAGAGATGGAAAAACTAAGAGCAAGAGACCGAGAAACAATAGTTCTTCTTTGAGCAAAAGAATCAGACAAAAATAGTGGCAGGAACAGTAAAAATAACTAGCTTTTAGAGAATAATAAAGATGCATTTTGGCGTTCATGACAGGAGCGAAAGAAAATGGGGGTGAGTATGCAATGTACAGGCCAAAAGTGCACTCTGAGAACAGAATGACTTCGAACATACTTGAAAATCACCTTGACACAAGCTTACAAAAAAGGAGAAATAAAATGAATAAACCCCATACAGGCATGCTGATGCAACCCCCGAAAGCAGTGTGGAGCACAGCCCATATCATCAAGCCCTGTACAGCAGTCATACAATGAGAAGTGAAGGAGAGCCGGGGAGAATCGATAACCTGAACGACCAATCTGTTCCAGGTACTTTATGATGTGACCGTGGTAATTATTACCTGATCAATAAAAGAGTTTGTTGTGTAGAGGGATGGGCTCTGGGCCGGCGTAATTGGTTTCTCCTGATGTGGAGGTTTTATGTATAAATTTTCCCAGTATCAGAAATGGAGTTTGTTGGGAGGAGCAGAAAAGGATATATCACTAATATCCCAATGCATGAGTGTGCTTTATTAACTGTGGGCCCTGCAGGTGCTCTTATCATTAAACACTTTCAAAACCTTTAGACGAAGAGGAAAAATGAAAGAGAAAGCAGGAGAGTCACGGAAAATATCGCCCAGTTTGACTTGTAATTTTTATTTGCCATTACAGTAATCGACTTCCTGAAAAGTTCAATTTTTAACACCAAGGTTCTGTGTGTGTGAATTTCCGACTGAGTAATGCGGTGTTGTGGTTGCCACAAAAAACCAAGCTATGCATATTAAATGCATGAATTTCACATCGGCAGTGAATTCCCTGCATATTTCATAGACTACAAGCTACTCTAGTGGTTTTAGCTACTACATCAGAATGAGTCCAGTTCATCCCTGCTGTAAATCCCCACTACTTCATTTGCTGATTGTGAAATAACATAGTTTAGACTCAAGGGGAATGCTCTAGGAATGAACTGCGGCCGGTGATAGTGCCGTTTGTTTGCACACGTGGTCTGTGTTGTTTTTGTGCCCAATTCACTAAGGGAATTATGCAAATCAGGTAATGGTGCAAATGTGTACACAAAATCTGTGCTGAATGAAATTTTCAAGGCACAATCTTGCAGGTTGGCTTGTCAGTAATATCAGTAAGTCTTGTGAAATATAAATGTGTAGATATAGTTAGTATGGGATAAATGTATTTATTTAAATGTTCAATTTAAATGCATTTGTTTGTTTGTTTTTACTAGGGAAGAATTTATTATAGCATATAATTTGCAAACTCAATAACATATATAATTTAAGTAACAAATCAATAAATTCGATCTGATTCACTTAAAGGAGCCGTATGTAGGATTGACACCGAGTGGTTGAACTAGGTATTGCAGTTCAAATTCAAAATATTGGAG
>JAUMHE010000063.1:8724844-8750551 GCA_032359235.1 Enteromius mattozi | reverse complement strand
TTTTCTTAATGCCTGTTGAACATAACAGAGACATTTTATGATTATTACAATAAATTTCTTACATACGGCTCCTTTAACATTTGAGGTTTCATGAGTCGTTTGAGTCACTCATTGAAAAGAACCAGTTCAAAAGAGTCATTTGCTCATTAAAAGAATTGTGCCAAAACTGCACAAAAAAGTACAAACACCAAACTTTCCCAACTTTTACCAATGGTGACTAGACATCAAATTATTGTTGCACATTTTTATTTGTTTTCACAGTCTGAAGCCCCGATTCTATAATGATCCTAATTTACATGGAGTGCATGTTTGCTCTGAAAAGAATTGCTTCAATTAAATTATTTAAGGCATCATTTCAACAATTTTGCCCCATTTAGCATCTGGTAAAACTAGATGGTGGTTAAAAAAAGGGTAAAATGCTGCAGAGAAGTGTTCATATATTCCACAATAGCAGCTGGTAACAGTGATTTGAAGGCCGGTTATAACAGACTGTCATCTGGCTACATGATGGGAATCACACACACCTCTGATTCTGTACTGTTGGGTTGCCCCCGCTCTACCTTGTCACAAGCTGCAGTTTATTCATCCAGAACTGCGAGGACTATCACTTTTTTTGTTGTTGTTTTGCTTCTTGTGCATTCTTTCTCTGAGACAATTTGTTGATTGGTGTGGCACCTGCAGAGCTCTAAACGGTCTAGAAGGTCTAAAAAACACATTTCTTTCTCTCCATAGAAACACAGACTCAGTGCTAGAGAATAATAGACCACGAGCCAAAAATAGCTCTGTATGTCAAAGGTAGGGTGCTGTTGTCAGGATCGGTTGCACGGGGTAGGGGTTTGATCTTTCATTGTGATTATCACCATTGATCATGGCTAATTGTGATTGGTTGTCAGTGTAATACTTCATATTGGCATTGCCAATCAATTGACCTTGTTTAAAAAGGCTAGACTTTATACATATCCAATATTTTGTGCTTCAGATCAAACACAGCACTAAAGACAGAGCTAAAATGGAATGTAATGGCAGGTGGCACCATGAAAATCTCCTTTTATGCCACGCCATCCTTTTATATACAAATGTAGACCCACCCTCCTTTTCCATTTTCATTACGGTAATTCACAACGAAGGTAATTTTTATGAATCAAGTCAGGAAAGACCAATGTTTTTTTGTCTGATATCTGTGCATTTTTTTGGTCATGATTTAACAATTGACAATTGACAATAACAAGTAAATCATCTTTACTGTAGAGAGAGAGAGGGAGAGTGAGAGTTAATTTTCCATATACTGTATATCACGATCTGAACACTAAAAACGGTGGTGAAGTTTCAGTGAAGGATAAGAGTTGCTTAAGATCTGGGTGAAATGAAGCAGTGCCACCTGGAGGTGTGGAGGCAAAGTGCACTTGAGATCTGGGATGCAGACTACTGAACTGAATGGGCGTGAAGTGGAAGGTGGGAAAATGAGGTGGAGGAACTGGTCTTGGATGCACAGGTGGCCAAACTGGAGTTGCTATGTTTAGTGGCCATGTTTGCAGTGTGTATGTATTTCTGTGGGCAATATGAACTGTATATATGTAACCCCCCTGAGACCGCTTCCACCACGACTCGTCCTTGCTCAGAGCCGGTCTCGAACCCAGATCTCTGGCGTGGGAGGCGAGCGCTCTAACAAGGAGGCTAAAGGCCATGACCTCTTACTCACATGCCTTATGTACCCCAACCTATACCATTCTGAAAACAAATTGACTTGTAAAGTCTTTTACAGTCTTTCAAGTTGTGAATGAGCCTGCAGGCTCTGACTGAAACAAGACGGCTGTTGTTCAAGATGTCATGCAATGAGAAAGTGCGATTAGGACTAATTCCTGTCTTAAATAAGAGCTACACTAATTATCTGTGCTGATTTAGAACAATGCCAAGATCACCTCTCCGCTCTTGTGCTTTCTTACCCATCACCGATGTCAATGCAGATTACTGGCAGCCTGCCACAAGTCTTTATTAATGCCTCTTTTACACTGACATTGACATTAAAAAATAAACAAATAAAACTTAAGACATGAAATGCTTGATTGTAATAAAAATAGAATTCCCATAATATGAGCATATTCACTTATCAATATATTTTGTTGCTAAATTGAACAGAATTATGGTAGATATATGTTGCTGGGTTCAGGGTACTTTAAATTCTGTCCAGCTACATTCATTATTATTTTTTTTACTTAAAAATGTTCTAATCTATTAGGACGTGGCTCATTTGTCGCCCGATTAGATGAAATAAGGCCAGATAGGGCTTATCACGGAAATGCTAATCGCTTATTTAAACATGCAGCCTTGGATTCATGGCCATATTTTCATCAGTAAAAATTTGTTTCTAAATCTGCGCCAAGAATTCATTTCTAGCATTAGCACAGAACTTTCACAGCAATTAATTGCTTTTATCAGCCGGATTTATATCTGTGCCAAAGCTGAAAAGACAAAGTGTGCAGCCAAAGCCGTTGCCCCGTGCCATCGATCATGAGGTGGTATGAACTACCCCCCTCCCCCCAATCACAACGAATACAATTAAAGTTCAACTTGTTGATTTTGTTCCCAAGGGCCATAAATCACCTCTCAGTCTACAAACTTTCCATCTGCATTGCTCCTTCACTCACTCCATCTATTTCTCCCCCGCTTCCTTTTTTCTTTCACTCCATTTCTCTCTTTTTTTTCTTTACACTCAAACCTTTCAGCTTCCTTGGCTAATGCAGTACTGCTATGTTCTGAATCTACTTCAGACCACCAGAACATAATTACGTTTAGTCAATAAAAGTAAGTCATTACAAAATGAGATCTTGGGCTAAAACCTCCCGATATTGATTGGTGTTTCGGCTTCTGTTTGAAAGATGGCATGTTATAAAATGTGAATACAGAATTTCAAACCCAAAGCTATGACAAATACACATAAAGACATACATTTTGTGTATATACAGGTAGTCTTCTTGACAGGAAATTGTCTCATCTCAGTAAAAAAACCTTTTAGATTTCTCAAAAGTGTATTTAAAGTATCATAATTTATTTATTTATTTATTTTTGCAGTAGCTGTTGGGTAAACAAATAAATGCAACAAAACCATACTAGATTCAGGCAAGCATCATCTACATAATGAAGTCAGATTTTAACCAAAAGGTTGAAACAGGTATTTTTCATAAAAGCCAAGTCAAGTAGGTTGTCATGCATTTTAAATATTGTAATTTTATGCAGTTAACTGCAGTATCATTTGGCCAAAACAATGATGGTTTTGTATGTTGGCTTTGACATTTAGGGTTTTATGAATTTAATGGCTGATTGCACTGTGACAACATTTTTGTTGTAGCAAAGACATTATTACATGTAATAAACCTAATTTGAGAGAAGTTCACATGAGATTTGACAACATCTCTCTCTCTCTCATGAATTATTCATGAAGACAGCTACTCTTTTATTTTTATATTTTATTTACACGTTTATGTTAAACACATCTGTTTGACATAGATTACTTAGCATGTACTTGCCATGGTAACACAATTTTAACATCAGTGTGGCATCTGATATTCCACATTTGAACCCTTGTATTGAGTACAGTGCAAGCTTAGTAAATTGTTTTATTTGTCTGTAAATATTTGATGGATATATACAGCATCATACATCATACATCTGTGAGGGTAAAGGCTAAGGTTAACTCTAAGATTTCACATGCACAGGGTGAAGTCTGGAAGGCAGTATCTTGGCAGACATTTTTCCTTGTTATCTGCAGTCTGACTGTAAAACAAACCTATATTCGCCCATTTTCTCTACTCTATGTTGGCAGACACCCTGGCAACCTTTTCTTGCTGCACCGGAATGAATTATTCGGAGATGGCCAATTTTGACTTGTTCGTAAAAAAAGATGTGCTTTGTTTGCTCTATTTCCCAATCTGCTTTTGCCCTGGCAGGAGCAGAGCAGAGTACATTGTGTTAACCAGGCATATCCGCCAAGAGTCACCAATCTCACCCTGCTTAAATAGCCATGACCCTGTCTGGCAATGGCAGGTGGGTGATGAGACAGACTCAGGCCTTTGGAACCTCTGTTGCTATGAGGCTTGGATGCTTCTCTTCAGGTATGCGCTATGCCTTTTGTCCGGCGAATGAAATGGGACGGTCTATTCAGCCTGCTGGCAGCCCAAAACTAGAGATTGGAGACCCTTCCAGAACCAGCATATGCCTGAGAAAGCCCTCGGTTAATCCAAAGTCTGCTGACGCGCTGGAAGCGCATAGAGAATTCTGACATTCTCATTCCGTTCCGTCGGGGAACGAGGAAGTGGATCCAGTTTGATAATGACATTCAGGGTGTGCGGGTTTCTGTGATAATTCTCTCACAGTACAGCACATCAGTTCTTGTTACAGGCCTGGTGTTGCTGCAGATTGGACAGCTCTAGCTCGAGAATGTTTCGAAGTGCGGAAATTAGTCAGAGAAGTGTCAAACGCAGTTGGGCCACACTCATTTAATGAGACTGCAGCAGGAAACGTATAACTCATCAGTCAGCTGAACACAAACAGATTTTCCATAGATCTTCTGTCCTTCTGTGCAACACCCTTGAAACTATAAAGACAACAATAAATGATAAATTTGGAAGATATCTTGCTGCTTAACAAATGACCTCCCTAATCAGACTATTTTACAAAACAAAGAGCAGTAATTACTGTTTAACAACACTGAACTTTTGTAGATTGGTTTTCACAATTCGAATAACCAAAATGTAGTAGAGTCATTCAGTTACCTAAATTTACACCACTTCCCTTTTGTTAAATTTATACAATTATAGGTTTCCATTCACCTCTGATGTTACTGAATAATTAATCAGATACATGAAACAAACATGAAAGTCCCCGTTGTTGTCTGTTAATGTTCATTAGAGAGAACATGCTGGCTCTTAGCTTTTGCATGGAACTCATTTGTATAACATTATGGGTTAAGGCAAATTATGCTGCTGACTATTCATTATTCCAGTATCCTAAAAACAGGCAATACGACAACCTCTGATTGCTCAAGTGCTGCGCTTTAATTGCTCTGAAAGTACATCCTAGACAAAAGAGACACTGTTGAACATATCTGTTTGTGGTCAAGGGAACACGGGATATGAGCCAACTTAAAGGGATAGTTCACTCAAAAAGGAAAATTCCATCATCGTTCACCTTTATGTCGTACCAAATCTCTATGACTGACTTTCTTCTGTGAAACACAAAGAAATCTTCATGTTTTATGTTCCACAGAAGAAAGTAAGTCATACGTGTTTTTGGAAGGATATGAGGGGAAGTGAAAAATGACAGAATTTTCTTTGTTGAGTGAACTCTTCTTTTATTGAGCAGATTTTGTACACTTCACAGCAGATAAAGTGTACACAGGGCTAAAGTTCTTTTCAAAGTCAATGTGAAATTAAAATTGACCATTCTTACTTATGGGATGATGCAGTGCAGGACAATAATGTTGTCCAATAGCCAGACGAGTCATCAAAGTCAACTGTTGTTTAGACTTGGGGTTTATTTGAAACATTAATATAAGTAATAATTGTCGGCATGGAACTCACCTCACACAGTATGTGCTGCACATGTGAATGATACCTCACCTTATTTGGTTTATTAAGTTTGAACTTTTCTAATTGATCTGACTTGATAAACCTTGTGCTGTGTTGAAACCCCTGTAAAACCTTGTCAAAAATGACCAGCCATCTAAAACATGCTTGTAAATCTCTTGTTATACTATTATCACCAAAACTTTAATTCAATCTTTGGTCCCACTTTAAATTAAATGGCTTTAATTAAACTACTATGTACGTCAAAAATACATACAGTGTACTTATTGTGTGCTTATTGTGTCATATTGTGTAATATTATACACTTTAGTACTGCGTAATATTAATTAACTACATGTACTTACTATATTATTAGGTTAAGGCTTTAGCATATAGGGATGTTTGCATGTAATTACACACAATTAAGTGTTATTATGTAATGTTTTGTATACTTGTAAAATATAACATTTTTGAGATGAGCCAAGAAATGCACAGCTTTAGAGGCTCTGAATCAAGGGATGGGCCAACAGTGTAACTACAGTATATATGTAATTACAGATGTGATTAAATGGAAAGATTTTTGAAATACAAATCCAGTGTAAAAACATGTATGTACGCAATAAGTACATTGTACCAAATGATTAATTTAAATGTAAGTACATAGTAATTGAGGTCCATATAAAGAGGGACCAAAGCATTCTTTGTGGATAATTTTGTCAATATTCAATAAAATATGACAAACAAAATGCTCTGAATATCACATCAGTGGTGTGCTTTAATGTTTTACCAGAACGTTTGCTTTGAAATCTTTTAATTTTATATAAATAAAAAAAGGAACAAAGTCATGCATATTAGTCTTTCCAGTCTAAAATGACAAGCCTTCAAAAAATTGCTTCTGAATCTTTCATTATGCTATATTATTATCAAATGTTATAAGAACACAACGCCCAGAACACAAACAGCATTCCAGCATTTTAATGATAAAAATTTCTTCAAAAAAGTACATTCACTTACTTGGCAAATGTTTTTATTCAGAGCGACTGGTCATTTAAGGTATGTGTTTAACAAGTGTGTACTGTACGTGCCCATTGAATCTTTGCAAACATGAACTGCTAGCTGAGCTACAGGTACAGACAACTATATTATATCTGTGGAAATATTTTTTTTTGCTGGCGCTTATAAATTGTTACATTAAAAACATCAGAATTGCCTTTAGTACTTGACCAAGCTTCGTACTGTATTGAAGACACACAAAAGATGTATTTGCTTGAGAATTACTTGAATTAAAATAACACATAACTGCTGCTCGAGTCCCCGAGGCAGATTCTGACACACTAACCAGATAATCAGCTAACGTTCAGTCTAAGCTCTGTTCAGGAATATATTACGTATTATACTAAATATCTCTCTACTTTGTCCATTCAAGATTAAGTTCACAGGCTGGTGATTAGGCACAAAGACACTGTCACAGTCTTTTCTTATCACAGTTAGCGAAAAAAGGCTTGCTGATGCCCCGTGCCAGCCAAATGCCATTGCATAATTTCTCTGAGCTGCTTGGCACCGTCTCGGCAACTTGGCTCCCGTTAAAGAGGTGAGTTTTGCTAATGAGCTCATTAGGAGCAGGTGTTAGATACCTGTCCATCTGCCGGAGAGGGTCACTTTCTATGGAGGACCCCACAGCCAACACAAAGCCCTGACCCGCCCCACACTGGTCCCAACATTTACTCCGATTAAACTGATGACCCATCCCCTACCATTTACAAAGATTAAACCGCAGGAAAACCCCTGCCGGGGATTCATTTGGACCCTGCAGCCTGCTCGACTACAATAAAAAGAAAAGGGAACAGCTGATAAAGACTGGCTCTCGAATACTCAGATTGTTCTTCTGCTGGAAATCCAATGCAGAGACAGATCTAAGTGCGGTTGCCAGAACTTTTCTTAACAACCCTTTTTTTTTTTTTAAAGCAGAAATCACCAGCTAAAACCCTTCACTGGGATATAAAGGCTTACTTTAGAAACTCAAAGAGAGGATGTCAGAGCATTACAAAAACACCCCTAGAGATTATACCTCAAGTACTACAGGGCACAATGACACATCTTCTCTGTCATGTGGCAACAGCAATTATTCCCCGGGAGTATGGATAGTCACAAAGCAAACACCCTTTTTTGTGTGTCACATCCTTACACTTTTGCTGGGTTCTGTCTCACATCTGTTTGTTTAAGCATAGATATGCCTGAGCATTCGATTGGACGGATTCCCTTGGTGCGCTAGGGAGTTCACAACAGACCGAGGGCTAAATGACTACGTTTGTGACTAAGTCACAAAAACACTACCCAAGGTTGATGGCATGTCTTTGAACATGTCATATCTGCGATATATAAGACCACAGAGGGAAATGTTTTGCTCAGAAATTGCTCTTTCAAAGCCCAGGAGACTTATTGGAGGACTTGTGTTTATAACATTTATCTTAGATGTTTCTTCTGCAATTCTTTATGAATATAAAAACAGACATAAATTGGTCAATTGTTGACTAGGGTTTGGTATCGATAAAGATGTACTGTAAATTACAACTGTTCAGCATGGACTTGCCAAATTGATTAAAAATTACAGTAAATACTTTGTTACATTGTTAAGGTTTCTGTTTCAAATAAATGCTGTGCTTTTGAGCATATCTGAATATTAGACTAATTTTTGAAGGATCATGACTGGAGTAAGGGCTGCTAAAGATCTGGAAAAGCTTAATTTATTTATTAAAAATTATTAAAATAGAAAAAAGTCATTTTAAATTGCAATAATATGTCACAAAATTAAATTTTTCCTGAAATTCTAAAGCCTTGGTAAGCAAAAGCAGCATCTTTTGAATGGTAGTATAATCTTTTCAGACTGATTCAGTCTTTATCTCTTGAGGGTTTTTTTTGCTAGTTTTATTTTTATACCTGCATACCTAGTTATTAATTTGTGAATAGAAATATACCGGTCATGCCATGTTATATAGCACTTGAGGACTCTTTTCCCATTATTTTGCAGTATAGATCTCAGCACATTCAATTCAAACTTGGGTAAAGTAACTTTGCTGTGAGGCTGTAGATTCAGCAGTGGGCTGTGATCTCTTTGAAAAAACATAGCTCAGATAATTTGGTCTTGGGAGAATTTAATGAGAACTGTTTAAGTTAATATTGAAATCAAATTGAAATTGAAGTTTTGATTTAAGGCTTTTGGGATTAAAGTTTGGGGCATTGTTGAAATCTATAGGAGATTTTCTTGATACCAAAAAAATTAAGTGTCCTTTTGATCATTATTTTTATTTCTCTTCAGGAGAATATTAAATATAAATAAATCTATAAATATCTAATTTCCCTTTCCTAAACTTTCGTTTCCCTAACCACAACGAAAGACAAGTCCTCCACTGTAGCAAGATCATGCTACAGTGAAACTGCAAGAGTTGGTATTTGTGAATGTCTGAGATTCTTGAGCCCAAGAGAGGCGCTACAATTTGCTGTTTACTCTTGGTTTAAACAGTTTTAGAGTTCTGAGACTGCGGAGGCCGCTGATGTGGGTTGGTTTGCCATCATGGCCTGTCTGTGACAGAAGCAGAATATTCAAGACAGCTCAGGATGAAAATACACTGTGTTCAACACGCACAGAGAAGGTTACCGTCAGATACTTGTAAAATAAAACATTTCTGAGATGAGCTAAGAAATTCGCAGCTTTAGAGGCTCTGCATCAATGCTTGTTTTTGATGAGGATACAGAAAACACTCAGGCTATGGTTTAATGTAGGTACTGCACAAATATATCTATAGAATTGCTGTCACGTAGCATAAACACAGAGCGTAACTGATGCCTTTTAGGGACAGCAGAACCTGCTCCATCTCAGCTCACCAGTGTGGTCAACTGAAAAACACTGACTGTTACAGAGAAAAAACCCAAACACAGGTTAATTATGAAGCAAGCAACATACCTCCGAAACCAATGAGTGTGTGGGCATTAAGATTTGTTTAATTACTACTCATTAATTTCATTAGTAGTGAGTTATGAATCAGAGAGGGGGCGAGATGAAGTGGTTTGGTGCATGATGGAAACTCTGTTTTGGAGCGCTTTGTAGATGGTGATATGGGTGGGTGGTTAGATTGAGAGACGGAGAGGAGAGAGTGAGAGACAGAAATGATAAGCATAACACGCTGCGATACCAGTGGACATGCACCGGGCAAATCGCTGCTGCTCCGTTGTATTATAACAGCACTCCAGTACAGGCCTGAGGGTCCCCCTGCAGATGGTGGACTCTGGCCGGACCTTCACAGGAATTTTTTTGCTCAACTATAGGCCAGGTCACAGGAGAATAGATTGGACTTCGGCTCTCTGCTTGAACGCTTCTCTGGAGTCTTGCCTCTGGCGGTGATGGAGACTGTACACAGAAAATACTGTGGCCTTAATTATGAAAATCACAAGGGGACAAACTCGATCCATGTTCCCTTTAAACTTCCCTTCTCTATCTCACCTGTATGCTGAACACCTTTTAGCTTACTGGGTCATTGTGTTATGCAATTAATTTCACAGCCCTAACCTGCAGGATCTATTTATGAAGGCAAGACATGATAATTGTTTTAGGTGGTCAGGTATGAAATTCCTAATTTACTAACTCATCGGGATTCAGATACATCAAAGTGACAGACCCTGTATGTAAAAGAGTTCCACTTTATTTTCCTTTGATATATTAGGTTTCTTCTAAAAAGATTAAACCTCCCAACAGAATTATTGAAATAGGAACTGCATGCAAAAATCTTTCTGGGGTTTCTGAAAATCTCATATCTGAAAAGCCCTGCATGTTTTAATGAGACTTTATGAATAAACAAACTCAACTCAATAAACAAATGGAGAGGCAGGGATGTAGTGACTAATATTCGTGCCATATGGTAAAATCTGCCATAATTTAGCCCTTACCATGAAGGGATACAATGTTCCACATGACAGGAACTACACATACTTCCTTTTTATTGCATGCTGTCTTATTGTCAAGGTTAACAATGACAGACATCAATGTGTCTGTCACCACCTACCATGACTAATTAATATATATGGCGTTTAATCATTAATTAATATCACCTGACATGAGACCTTGTTAGTTGTAATTTATTACAAAGAAGGAATTCAATATTATTGTAACGAAATAAATCATTTGTAAGAAGTGGAGGACAGACAAATGAGATGACGGCTTCCTTAAAAATCACTGAGCATTTACCGATGAACAGAACTGTTTAGCATGAACAAGATTGTGGTGCATCATCCAGTGTATTATTAAAGAAAATAGTTGGAAACATTTGCTAAAATATTCATTACAGCATGAAACTGGAAATTGTGTTGCATCTTGCATCACTGGGGAAAGATGAGGCCATTCCACAGGCAAGAATCCCCCTGGGGTAAACTTGTGCCAGATGTCATCAGATTTTTACAGAATGTATAAAATAAATAAATTCAAACTAGATATGTTTAATAATTTATTGGTACATTTTTATATACTAAATCAGGTAGAATTTTTAAGTATTTATGTACAAAATTAAATAAATAAATAAATAATAATAATAATAATAATAATAATAATTATTATTATTATATTAAATTAGGTATTCTGTTTTTTAAAAAATACTATTATTATTATACTAAATTATTTATTTTTTTCAACAATTTGTTTCATTATATTGTTATTGTTGTTATTATTATTATTATTATTATTATTATTATTATACTAAATTGGGTTATCACCTGTTATCACCTTTTTTCTAAATGTTTTCTAAAATATTAAGTTTATATATGCAAATGAGTCATTATTTAATGAAATATGCATTCATTGGCATACTATTTCTAGAACAAACTTCTAAACACTGGATGAAGTCAGTTTCTAAATAATTTTTTTAATTATTATTATTATTTATTCATTTTATTTATTTGACATATTAAAGTCTAAAGTTTTTACAGAGGGAATTTCAGGTATCTCATTTTGCCGCTCCATAATTCAGAAAAAGATGTAAACAGACAGATACATTACATTTTCCAGTGTTTTGGAGGAATAAAATGTTGTATATCATCAAGCAAATTATATATGAAGAAATCCCTCTGTAAAAACCTTATAGACATAGATATAGACAGGAATAAAAATGTAAAGTCTGGTGTGTGTAAGTACTACTGAAGTGGAGATATATGACTCAGTGTAGGAGAAAAAAAACTCATTTTGAGAGCCTTTAAAAATATGTTTTGTAATTGAAATCTATTTATACAAAGAGAGAAAGTGCTATAAAAAACACTTAACAGTGTCTTTTGGATGTTTTCTTTCCGCTAGTCTGAAAAAAATACTTTATGAAAACATAAACAGATTTTTACCTGCAGTGTCTTCCCTTAATTAGGTATTCTATTTCAAATAGTAATTGTTGTTGTTGTGATTATTATACCACACCTTTTACACCTTTCCCCATTTACTCTAAAATTTTAACTTTAAAGCATATAATAAATGTGCTAAAATGAGACTGTGTGCCATCTATGGTTAAGTGTAAAACTACAGGTGTGGAGCTGTCACATACCAGGGGCTGTCTTGCCCCGCCTTACCCTAAAGCCAGCAGTGCGCATTAACAGAAAAAGGAAATCCTCATCCAAAAAATTTAAGTGGTTTCATTTTTCTACCTGACAAGGTGATTGAATTTGATTTGTTTTGGCATATTTCTGTGTTCTTATACTTAATCCCTAGAGTGCGGATGTTGTCAACTCGATTACAGCTCACGCTGTGAGTGAGCAGTCTTGGCACTGCAGCATTTCTGAGATAAATATCTGTTCATAGAGAGAGACAGTTTTGAGCCACAAGGCTAGAAGAGATTATCTGTGTATTTTAATGTTCCTGGGTGTGCAAACACTTTCAAGAAAATATCAAATTGGGGGAGAAAGGATCTGATTCCTTTATAAGCCGCAGAGACACAGAAATTATGTAATTCGTACAAAGCACTCCAGTGTCCAGTGGGCTTGTTATTCCTTTTTTATTTATCAAAAAATCTTCTTGAAACATACATAAATGCAGTGCTCTGATCTAATGTCTTGCAATCATGGGTTTAAGCACATTAGTGTTGATCTCCTTGTGAATGTACAAATAGCCATATTAGTTGCAGTTTTACTAACTGATCGTATAATGCCACGATTGAATTTTTTGGCACAAAAGATATTGCTACTTCTACTTTTTCCATAAAATGTTTTAGTGTCGACCCCATCAGATGTTAAATATGTGCAATTAATATTGGCTAATCTACTTAAACTTCAATGAATTAATAAATCGAGAAATTTGACTTTATTCTACGGTTACACCTATTAGGTGCATATTAGCATGCATATTACTAGAATATTAGCCATTTATTAGTGCTAATTAAGCACATATTAATGCCTTATTCTACATGACCTTATTCTACATCCATAATCCTACCCAATACCTACACTTAACAACGAACACACTAACTATTAATAAGCAGCAAATTTAAAGTTTCTTAGGGAAAAGTCGTAGTCAAGAGTTAACAAGTGTTACGAGCCCAGTCTCACGGCAATTCGTACATATTTTATGAGGGTACAAATTTGTATGACCTCACTCGTACGATTTTCAAATAATTTTTGCTAAACCGTACTTATTTTACGAGTTGCCAATTCGTATGAATTTGTATGAATGACCTACACCTAACCCCACATCGTCATGGGGTTTTAGACAAATCGTACAAAATTGTGACTGAGGGCGTACGGGTTTGTACGAATTAGCCACCTTGTACAAATTGGTCATGAGACTGTAAATAGATAGATAGATCGGAATCAATATATTTTGTTTTGTTCATATTAAATTAGGTATAGTCAAATTTTTAAACAGACTATCATAGGATTAAGCTTTTTTCAGTAGTAATGGATGACTGACACAGGGTTTTGCCGGTTATTAAATGTGTGTGCAGCCTTTAAAAATGTTCAGGTTAATGAATATTTCACTTCTTGTGTAGAGTCTAAGCGAGGGGAAAGCATTCGCAACACCCACAGACAAAAGCTCAAGGCATACACACCCACTTGTAGACAGGTGTTTGTTGTTGTCATTTGTTGTTTTTCTCTATATACACAAAACAAAAATTATCAAGTGGCAGAATAATGGCTCTCAGTGCAGATAGCTCTTATGAAAATCACGGGGTAATATGTGAGCAAGTATCTGGATTGCAGTGCTGTGCTCTGTGGATTCAGCACCAGGGCCAAAGCTTTTGAACGGAAAGAGGATGATGAAATGGTCTAGAGTGGTAACACATTAATAGCTGCCCACCCGATTGGCAGGATCGCTACTATGTTTGGCCGAACACCCACATGTTTTTAATCCAGGGATGCGGGCAAGGCTATGTGTATTGTAAATCTGAAAGCTCAAGAAAAAAAAAATGCATATTAAAAATGTTGCCAGTAAACAGGTCAGTCTACTGGTGCATTGTCCTCTGGGTTTTTTCAGCGCAGTGTCTGTGTATGTGAAAGAGAGGCTGAGCGATTTAGAAAAAGCGGTTAGAGAGAGGCAGAAAAAAAAATACAGGAGTCAAGGAAA
This sequence comes from Enteromius mattozi, assembly GCA_032359235.1. Classification (NCBI taxonomy): domain Eukaryota; kingdom Metazoa; phylum Chordata; class Actinopteri; order Cypriniformes; family Cyprinidae; genus Enteromius; species Enteromius mattozi. The sequence continues at coordinate 8,736,406 of JAUMHE010000063.1, read as the reverse complement.
GAAAGAAAAAAAAAACAAAATGGAGAGTCCAGGTGAAAGAAAACCAGAGAGTGAAAGCAAATAGAGACAAGAGTGAGAAGAAACTGCGCAAAAGTGCTGCAGTGCCACCCGAAGGTCGACCGCCACACTGCGGTTTATTGATCTGATTAGTCATGTATGGAGCCTTCATGCCTTTTTTGCAGCTAACTGCATCTAATCAGGAAAGCACGGCTGTAAAGATTTATCCTCTTGCACTATAGACGTGGTGTGAGACAGAAGCTGCTAACCGAACCTGTGACACGTGGGGGTGTGCTTAGCAAGGTACGACGCTGAAGTACAACACTTTCAAAATCCATCAGTACATCGATTGCTCGCTGGTCTGCTCATTTCGAATACTTCGCAAGTAGCACATGCTGCCTTCTTCTTTTTACATTCTTTTAACAAGACTTTTGTTAATGCTGACAATGTATATGACGGTTGCATCAGTCTCTGGCGATGTCTGACCTTGTCCACCTGCAGTATGGAGCTTTCTCAATGCAAACAAGAGTATCACAGAGCAAAGGTGCTTTCAGCTTTCCTCACAGTTTTCCATGCATTAATAATATCAAACAACCAAGCAGAAAAAATCCAGTTGAACACTGTATCTATTTCCAAATTTTTGCGAAGCTTTACAGTTCTTTAAAGATAAAATGTCTTTTTTTTTTTCTTTTTTTTTTAGATGTTAGAATACATTTGTGTCATTTTTTTGTCATGTAAGAATACTTTTATCCATCCCAGCTTGTGTATATAGACCACTATAAGTAGTGCAAGCAAAACAGTGCTCTCTCTGAGCCAAAAAGATCTAGGAGAATCTGTTAGCATTCTCATTCATATCAATGGAAGTTGAAGCAGAGTATACTGCACTAGCTTCCATTGATATGAATGAGAATGCCTATTTATTATTTATTTATTTATTTGAAAATGATTTTATTGAATCATTGAATGTGTTCCCTATGCTAAAGTGTTACCATTTTTTAATTAATTGCATGATGTGCCAATTATTAATCAAATTAATCAAATTGATAGCATATCAGTTTGGGTTGAGGAATTGCCCCCACGAAATAATTAAAGTCATTATTGTGTTAAGTGAGTAAAACATTAAATAGACTTTAAAAAAAAAAGTATAGGAAGAAATATTTTGATTCGAATAGAATTTATTATACAAACATTTAGGGATACGGTGTGGCCATACTGTAATATTGCTTTCATGTGCTTTATCTAAAATGTAATTTAGATACATATACATAAACTCTTCAGAGTTGGCATGAATGCATTTACACTGCAATTAGAATTGCACAAATTGCACAGTGTAATGGCTTTTAAACGGGCATTAATATGTTTGAACATTGGGACTGAATATAATTTGTTTTTTTTATTTTTTTAGGTCCCACTTTATATTAGGTGGCCTACTATTACATTTAAATTAATTATTTGGCACAATGCACTTATTGTGTACATACATGTTTTTACATTGTACTTATATTTTTAAAAATACCTATATGTACTTATAACTGTAATGAATTTCTGTAATTACATTTATAATTACACTGTTGACCCATCCCTTATACCTTAACCCACCCTTAAACCTACCCATACCACCAAACCTGTCCCTAACCTTACCTGTATTCCCACCTCAGTAGCAGCACAATTCAATATGAACACAGTAACTACACTGTATTTATTTTTTTGTTGTGTGTTCATAGTAGTTAAGGCCACCTAAATAAATGTGTCACATTTTATGATGTTTTTTTTTTTTTTTATCATGAAATGATACTGTAACTCTGAAATTCACTGCCTTGATGAGTGAGTCATTCTTATTCTACTGGTCCTTTCAGAAACAAAGCAAGTAACTGTCTAGTGCAGGTGCATTAAATATGTTAATAATTGTAACGCATTATTTTTTTACATTATTAATTGCACCAATTTAACACATAGAAACATACTGCAAACATACGTTGGGAAATAATTATAAATATCTAGTCAGACCTTGCTGTTTAGCTGACCAGTGAATGTATGGTAAGTGTTTTGGACTATTGTTTGCAAGAGTCATTGTTTGGTGCCGCTATAGTACACTTTTATAAATAGTTGGTTGGTACTTGTACTAATCTTACATTTTTGCAAAGATCTTTATCCTACTCTGCAATGGTGTTTGTGCATAGTAGATAAAGCAGATGTGTGATAGATTACACATCTTCCTAATGTTTACATGTTATCACAAAATCTTTGATTCAGATTGTCTGCATCTTTTACTTTAAAGCAAAAAACCCCTCCAAACATATCTATCAAGAGAGAAGGCAGACAGCAAGGCAGAAAAATAGAGCATCCAAGAGGTAAATCATGACAAATGATGACAACAAACTTGACGTGGAATAGAAACTTCTCTATCTGTGTCCTTCACTCTGCAGAAAATCATTTTCTGCAGCTGCATTTTTGGCTTGCTTTCCAGTAAAACATCTAATCAAGCTTACAAGATGTAGTTAATTTAGCTTATTTCTCTTACCACTTGAGAAACCCCCCCCCCCCTCCTTGTTTTCAGGATAAATGTTTGACTAAAACAAGAAAATACAAACCAATTTAACAGCTGAGTAGGAAAAATAATTTTAAATCAAATTACAGTACATTTTCTGAAAACGAGTTAATATCTCAAGCAATTTAGCTTAAGTGTATTTTTGGTTTAAGGATGTTTAGATATTTTTTAATGAAAAACAAGGCAAATATACTATTTATTATTATGTGCTCTGTTGCAGTGATGTCAGAAAGTGGCAGAACTTTTGCTGTCATGCTGAGATCATTTGATGTTAAAGACGTTGCAAATTTCCGCAAACTACCTGAAATATCAGTAAACCTCAGCATGAATACACCTACACAGCAATTCTAACTTTAAATATGCTCCACACACACAGCATGACATTCATATTGCTTCTATTTTTATTGTCAATTTTTGCCTCATTGCTTAATTTGTATCTTTCACTACCTGCTGAAGTAATCAACACAACACCTCACAATATGGATGTTGTTGCAAGTCATTTTCATACGAAAGCTTCTGCCAAGAAAACAAATGTAAATGCGGTTCTATTCACATGCTAACAATGGGCCCACTTCTTGGTTGAGCCTTCCAGCCTTTCTTCATGTTCAAAACAAAGATTCTCGGCTGGTATCACTTTGAAAGCACTGCCTCTTTCTCTGTGTCTCTGTGGTGGTTTTCAGACAGAGGCTTTAATGTCCAAACCCCGTCTTGTTTTTCTCTCACCATTTTGTTCGCAACAGAATTCACATATTCTTGGCACTATGTTAGTTGTATACAGATATCTTTATAGACATTGAATAGTCATGTAAAAGAAAACACAATTTCCTATTGTTTTTTCTTGTATTTGGTAGTAAACTACTTACAGACTTACAGTAAGTAAAACAGGTTACTGATCCAGAGGGGTTAAAAGCAAAAATGTGAAGCTCTCATAAATTTTTTAGCAAAACCATTCTTGTTTAAGGTAGTACTATTTTTCTAGGTGAATAAACTTCTTATGCATTGCTGACGTAATTCCACTGGGCTGAGTAACTTGAGTTTGCCAACAACACTTAGGATTCATTTTAAAAATGACTTGTTTCAATGATTTAAAGTCGACACTTTTTTTTTTTGGAGACAGTAACTTTATACATGGTGTTTCAGATTTAAAACTTTTCAAGACACCTTGTGAAAGGTAATTTAAAACTAGTTTTTTTTTTAAGTTAAATACTTAGTTTAAGTCATCCTGCAGCCCCCTTGGATGTTTGCTAAGCTCCCTGGTTGAGAACCACTGTACTAGATAACTAGATATGTGTATATGAGTTAATATTATTTTCTGTTATACACATCATGTCAGAAATGCTTGATGAAGCCTAAGTTCCACTGAACCCTAAACATTCTTCAGCGTCAGCTGTTCCACTTCAATCTACGTTTTTCATATGGATAGGAGGAAATTGAGATCAGTTAGATGAAGCTCTGTCAGTGTGAATATATGGCCAGTCTTTAGTGAAACCTATTGGGATATTCCACAGGTTTACAGCTGTGCTCCCCAGATACGATGTAGACTAATGTGACATTTGGAGTTCCTGTGGGCTGCAGTGCTTTTGACATACATCTGTTGCCAACATGTTGATAACGTAATATTCTAAAAAAAAAAAAAGACTTGTTTGATATGGGCAGAGGAGATTAGATACGGAACGAATAATTCCCAAACATGTTTCAGACCAGAAGTTCCTGCCGAGAGCGTTCCCTGACATTTGTTTCAACTCACTTTGCCTGTTTCCCGTCCATTAAAACATGGCATTTGTTTTGCTAAGTTGGTGCAGAGTCACGCTGTCGCACGGCATACAAATCCAAGCTGTCTTTCATATGGATGGGCTGAGACGTTTGGCCGTACGCACGGAAGTACAAACACAATTATTCTTTGTGGTCTCGACCTCATGCCGAGACAGAACACAACAGGGATTCCTTAGAGGATGGTCTCAAAAAAAAAATATTTGAAGGAATGCAATAGCATGCACTCTTGTCTGGGTCTCAGTCTGGCGGGGGATTGAGTGGTGTGAACATGAGGGGGTGGGCTGCCAAGCAGACCCTTTTTTCATCTTCTGCAAGGTAAGCAACACCTTATGTGTGTGTATGCCTTCAAAAGATGGGTCATATATCATAGAGATGAACCCTCCCAGTTCAATAACCTCATATCTTATGGCAGACCTAAAAACTAAAGGAAATCAATTCATCTTAAAGTGAAGTTCACTTGAGGAAGGTCATGTGGCATGTGTTCTGTGACTAAATATGCACAAGACTTCTTTACACACATAGCAGAGAAGAGTTGTGTGTAATGGCCTTGTGTGGCTTTGAAGGCATGACTGACATTGAAATTGTCCATATATAACCGGGAACTTCAAGACGTGCCTTGAAACTCTATTTCCCTCGTAATGAAGTAATTGGCAGTAGGGGAGGCCATTTATTGATCAGCTATTACCTAGCAAATGCGTTTTCTTGAGAAAAAGAGGTGAGGCCTAAACGCATGCATTTATTCATGTATGATGGTACCGCTCATAAGCGATTGAAATCACTGTTGATGATCGAATGGAATGCTGATAATCCAATGAAACAGCTTCAGGCCGTGCTGTTTATATGACGGCTGCTTGAATTATTGGTCAAGATAAAAATACCAATTGAATGTTATTGCTAATGTGTTTGCTTTGTTTTCAGAGTCAAGAATGATGAACGTGAAAAGGAAAATATATGTGTTTTTGCTGTTTCTGTCAAGAGAATTACTTTCATTTTCATCATCCCTTGCTGGTATCGTGCATGACAGCAACCAGTGCATGAAGATTAAAGGTGCATTCAGTTATTTTTTCCTCATTAAAAAGTTTTACTCAAAGAAATGAATAGTCCATTTGGAAATGTTTGTCATGTACACTGATTTAAGATTCCAGTCATCAGTGGGATAATAAGTTTTATTTTACATGGCACAGCTGATATGTTGAGATACTAGGATGCATGGATGAATAAATGGAGGTTTTTCATTTCATTTTGGTTTTTCATGGACTGAAAAATAAAATTCTAATAATATTATCAGAGTAATGCCACATTTTATTGTCAGTAACGGCATTGGGGGAAACCATAATTCGTTTAATTACTTGTTACTGAAAAAAAACAATGCAGTTAGTAACGCGTTTATTTATAACACGTTATTCCCATCACTGGTTATGTTGAAGTTTTTGTGGTTACCATTGTGCTGAAGAGTAGACTAAATGAAAGTAAACACTACACTGACTATATATGCAAGTGATGAGTGATATCTTGCTTGTTCATTACATTTACATGCTAAATAAGTTACATTAAAATGTGTTATATTCTAGCTGTAGACTTTAAGTGAAAAAGTGAAAAAGCTGAAATTATTTTGTTCTAGGCCCACAAATCCAAACTTTTTTTTTAAATAAACAGCTTCTTGAGTGATTATGCTACAGATTATTAAAAAACAGGTAATATGGTTTGCTGGTTGCACATAATATTAGTAGAAGCTGTTGTAACTTAAAATATTGACGTAAACTGTTAAGCTGTTTTGTTTTGTAAACCAGCACATTATTTTGTTGATAAAATGTTACCAATATGGTTTTAGTGTGACCTTCATGCAACAAAATAAAAAGTAGAAGTTTATTACTTGTAATAAAAATCAATTCCTGGCACATTGTACTAAAAGCAATGGCAGACTCAGCGATCAAACTATGACAAAAGAAATCATTTACAATTCCCCAAATTTTTCTGACACAGCAAAATCGAGGCCAAAATCATGCAGAGTGCACCAGGCTTAAGACTAAATTTTGAAAACAAAAAATGACATTAAAGATGATGGATGAACGGATGACTATAGGTTGCATAAGACAATAAAATCAAGGCCGTTCAAGAACCGGATGGATTGATGAGCTCGTTGAGAGGAAATGGCAGTCAGCCAGATATCTCAGAGGTCAACACTGAAGGATACCTCTCCAAAGAAATGATGCTTTTAAGAAGGCCAAGGCTGCCAGGCCAGTGTTTCCTGTAGGGAAATCAGAAAAAGAGAGTGAGAGAGAGGGGAAAATAATAAAAGGAAGAGATGCATCGTGGTGAAGAAGCTAAACAAGTGAGGGTGGGGAGTCGAGAGAACATGTTCCGTTGAACTCTGCTAATTTAGATTAAAAAATTTCCATAATAATGAGATGAATTTCACTTGCCACACGTTACAATTACGCTTCTTTTCCATGGCTAACCACTGCTAATTCATTCAGGTGGTGAGGCGCAGTTCAGTGCATTTAAATCTATTTATACCTCTATTCTCACTGCCAGTATTTATATACATTAATCCATTGTCAATCTTGTTTTATTAATCAAAGTAATTACACAAAAAGTGCATCAGGAGGAAGAATAATGTGACATTTTTACAGAAGTGAAAAATTCCCCCCATCTGTCCGTTATCGTTTGCAGCAGCTCTATGCACAAACACTTGAGCTGGCTAATTGAGCTTTAGAGCATGATGCCCAAATCAGATTTATGCAACCCTTATGCTGCGAAGATAAACATGGCCGATGGTAAAAGAATAGGATAGTGTCATATAAACTGCTTAGGTTTTTCTTAAGGGTTTCACTGAAGTGTTGTTGATCTCCAGATCTCCCTCTCACATTTTGCAACTCCTGTTTTTCACCTTCTGACTCCCTGTATCACCCTGGTCCGAAGGCCTTGCAGCCCACATGCCACTGTCAGGGTCGAGGCCTTTGCTTTCCTTTCATGCACCTCTTGTCTCTGACAAGGCAGTAAAGAATATATCTAGAGTCTACAGGTAGCTTGACGGATATGGAAACCGATATGCAAACAATGAAGCTATAGCTATTGCTTAACCACGGAATAAGTTTTTGAAAACCAAGTATACAATACAACACTGAAGCATATCACACTTTAATCTTTTGCCTCTCCATTTATGACAAATGTCTCTAAAATAAACTTTAAAAAATGGGACTAAATATCACTAAAAGTGGTTCATTGTCTCGTAAGGAATCATAATGGTCAAATGGTGCTTTGTAGAGCCATGAGAGGAAGTCCCATTCTCCTCATTAGATTTTAGATACGTTACTCCAATCACCTGTTTGCTATGAATGGGAATTTTCAAAAGCAAATCAGTGCAGAAATGTCTGTTTTGTAAATTAACAGGATTCGCAGGTTTCAAAAAACTGTTATTGTCAGGGAATCTTTAAATATATCCAGGCCTGTTTAATAAAGGCATGCAAATTTCTACAAAGTTTACATGCAGTATATATACATTTGTATTTGCAGATTGTGTGTTATGCACTGATGTTAAACATTTAGCATTAGCTAAATAGATCAGCTAAAAACTGCTCTTTTTGAGTGCAATGTCTAAATGTTTTTTTGTTGTTGTTTTTCTGTTTTTAAATCTTATTCAATTATTTACTTTTGGTATTGTTACTAAAGTCGGATAGAAGAATGATCTAGTTTGCATGGTTGTGTAAAGTGAGCACCAGCATGACAGAAAACAAGAAACTGAGATTCTTCAAATGTGTGCAGAATGACAAGAATTGTAGTTTGTGCCTGGCATAAGCAAAAAAAAAAAAACCTAACTGAAATCTAACAAATGTGCTGCAGTGGCAGATCATTATTCTGCCAAGTTCAGAAAGGACAAAGAGAAGAGGAAAGACATTTCTTGTGGGCGTGCCATGGAGGTTAGCTGATGCATAACATGGCTACTTGTTTTGTGCTCAATTTCAAGATTTTATAATGTTCTTCTGTAATATTCATGTGTGTGACAGTCAGTTCTTAAAGTACAAATGTTTGTCTCTTAATTGTAAATAAGAGATTAAAAGAAGAGAGTAAAATGTATTAAATGAATTATAGTATGGTAAACTGCATGCCAACTTTTCCAAAGTATTTCATGTCACTGCCCAATGACATCTGTGTCAAAGTATATGCGTGTGATTGCGCTTTTTTCCCCTAGATAATACAAGGCCATGGCCGCATGCTGTGGTGAGAGAAGCGGTCAATGTTGAAATAAAGGCCTGCAGTCAGCCCTGTGAGAAGTTCTTCAGCATTATTTGTTCTTCTCCATCTGTCAAAAGCTGTGTCTCTCACTCCACTTAACAGCCTACAGTAAATAAAGAACGGAAGCTTGTCATAAATGCCTATATAGCTTATTAGCTCTGCCGACAACTTCCAAAGGCTAAAATCAACTAAATGAAGCAAAGGTAATGTTCTGTCAGGCAGGCGCTGATGTCATACATATCCAGGTCATTTTGAGGCTGAGGAAAGAAACATTTAGGCCTCCTGCTGCGCTGCTCTTTGGCCACTGATGGCATTTCTGTCCCATGATTCAGCCTTAGGAATGATGCTCAGTTGCTTTCTTTCTTTTTCTGCCGCTTTTTCTCTCTGTGCTCCACTTTTTTTTTCTAGTGCCCTGTATAAAGCCTGTAAGGAGACATGCAAGCTAGAACAATTTAATGGGACAATTTGCCGTAGTCAAATGCAAAATAGAACTGATATAAAGACATTTTTGTGAATGCCCTCTTTGGGTGTTAGATATGTATGAGGAGTAGTTCACCCAAAAATGAAATTCTATCTTTGGAACTTTGCGTGTAAAAATAATGCTTTGCAGAATTTCTAAGCTGCTTTTTTTTCTATCCAATTGCAAAATCCTCACCTTGGCCAAAAGCACAGTGCGATAAACTGACCAAAAAGTAGCTTTTTGTTTGTCATATGACATTGAAGAGCCAATGACCTTTGGAATCATCAGCATTAAAAATTTGTATGGAATTGGATAGACACTTGTAAAAAAGAAAGGTAATTGCAATAATTTGGACTTTTTACCTGGAAAGTTACAAATGTGCATTTCTGACAAAAAAAATGTCAGAATTGTGAGATAAACAGTCACAATTTTTATTTTTTATTTGTGGAGAAAACATTTTGAGAGATGTAAACCCAGAATTCAGAGGGCAAAAATATTATTATTATTTATGTTGTTGTTATTATTATAATTATTATTTTTATTTTCTCAGAACTGAGAATGAAATATATATATATATATTGTGGTGGAAACAATCTTCCATAGATTTAAGAGCTACAGTATGAATAAAAAGAGTAATTTGTGAGAATTTATTTTAGTTTTGTGGTGAATTTTTAGAGCTTGCCCAATAAAAATCACTATTACTTTTAGTGTATAGAACACAACAGTCCCATTGTTCTACAAAAGTTGTGCCCCAAAAGTTGGGAAAATCTAAAGAAAAGAATCTTTAGATACTCTTTTAAATTTTTTAGACTGTCATTTAGAGCACTGAAAAATGCTAGAGCTATTTATAAACCTCCAAGCTGTTTTATTTCCTCTGTAAGCAAAAAAAAAAAAAAAAATCATTACTTCTGGTGTTTACTTATAATCACAAGTTGCTTTAATGCATTTACATCAATAAATAACAAGGATTTATGCTCATACTGTCCAAAACCTTGCTTTGCTCAAAGAGTTTTCAGGTTTTTGGAGAGTATTTTATCTTTTGTGTTCGATGAAAGAACTAAAGTTGTACAGGTTTAAAATGACATTAAGTTAGTAAATTATGACAGCATTTTCATTTTTAGGTTAGCCAATCCATTAAATATTCCTTCCTAGACTGATCAAAGCACCTTTCAGACATCCTCATCTTGTTCTTTGAAGAACCAGTAGCCTTACTTCACCCTTTAGTAAAATTAATTTTGCAAACTGTGCAAACTGTAGACCCTTCTGGCACATGAACCCTCCATGAATAATACAAATTGATTCCGCAAAGAGGCTGTAAAACTTTGGACATTTACCCTGCTGCTCTGGCTGGGTATGAACGCCAGAGTTTTCATTTTAACACCCTCCTCTCATGCAGGGAAAAATAAATAAAATAAACAAATAAATTATGTACCACCTCCTAGAGATTTATCTGGATGTTAATCTGTCAAGTCTATTGAGCCTAGAGTTCCAGGATTATCAGAAGAGTTCGTTATCTAAAAGCGTGGCCGTCTGTCTGACTCGAATAGACTGAGTTTCTTGTTGAAGGGCAAGACATCCTATCAATATTTAATCTCCATAAAGTCAAACTTGTAGGGCATGAGCAGTTGTGGTGTTTAAATCCACCAAAATCCTTCTCTCTCTACAGCAATACAATTTGATTGAGATTTCATCTAAAATGGTCATGGCTTCAATTCCAGTTTATCTTTGCTCGGGACCCTGCAGAATTGGAACCGCATGACTCTTGGGCTGGAACATGAGCTCACTTGGACGGGTCAAATGTTGACAACTGTGCAAACCTTATAGTAACTTAAAGACACTTTAAAATGTAGGTGCAGATGGGAGACTTTAATAGCACTCAGGGGAGATGAGAATTTGGCAAGAGAGGATGGATTGCGTGCGAAAAGGCTGGAATTAACTTTTCACTGCAGTGGTGGGTCAGATAAGGGCTGCTGGGCTCAGACGGCAGCACCCTGGAGAAACAGTGGAAATGAGCGAGAAAACGAATATGATACATTTCAAAATAATATACTACCAAAAGGTGTTAGTCAAGGCAAAAAAAAAAAGAACTGCTAATAAACAAATGTCTAAATGTAGTTTTGGAGAAGGAGTGACCCCACTCTGAGAACATGATCTTTACTTTTAGCCAAATGCATCCTGTACAAGCATAAACATGGGGCAGACATCACTTATCACTTTTTCACACAGTTGCTTTGGGTTTCTTCAGGAAACTGTGTACATGGCTCTCGTTGTTAAAATCATGGCCATAATTAAACATTCTTACAGTGGCCACAATTTACTGAAACTAAAACTCACTCTCATGTCATTTAGAACCCGTAAGACATTCATTAATCTCTGGAGTACAAATGAAGATATTCAGAGGTAAAATAATAAAAAATTATCCCTGTGTCCAAATATATATTGACCTAACTATACATATGTTTAATAGCAACTATATATATATATATATATATATACAGGTCCTTTTCAAAAAATTAGCATATTGTGATAAAGTTCATTATTTTCTGTA
>JAUMHE010000063.1:8702815-8719615 GCA_032359235.1 Enteromius mattozi | reverse complement strand
GATGGGATATGAAGTTCATGAATGAATGAGTCCAAGGGAGGTGTGGTGAGTGCGGGTGCCCTCTAGAGGCGGTGGCCTGGAACTCCATCCTGACATAGCCCCCCCTTTAGGAGCGGCTTCCAGACGCTCAAAAAGAAAAAATGTCTAGGAGGGTGGTGGAGTGGAGGTGGGACCGCCACGTGAACCGGGGGAGGGATGGGGGGTTGAGTCCTTGGTGACTTCCCGGGTGGAGCGGGTGAATGGAACGCCCTCCAGGGCGGAACAGGAGCCAGAGACGCCCTCCGAGGCGGCTTAGGTGACTGGACAGGAACGCCCTCCAGGGCGGAACAGGAGCCAGAGATGCCCTCCAGGGCAGCTTAGGTGACAGGAACGCCCTCCATGGCGGAGCAGGCTGAACTGGAACATAGGGCACAGAGAGGTTAGTTTTGGCCTCTACAGCCCAGACAGTACTTGCTTTGAGTTCGAAGGTCCAGGGTGGAGCAGATGACAGAGACACCCATCAGGGCGGAACAGGCAGCAGAGACGCCCTCCTGGGCGGAGCAGAATGCAGTGACGCCCTCCAGGGCAGAACGGGCCAGATCTGGGGTGGTACTCCTGGCCGTACCTCGATAACGGGACCAGACAACAGCACTCCTGGCTGTGACTCTGAAACTGGACCAGTCAGCAGCTCTCCTTGGCCGTGACTCGGACACAGGACCTGGCAACGGCTCTCCTGGCCGTGATTCGGACACCGGACCTGACAACGGTTCTCCTGACCTTGATTCGGGGATGATACCCGACAACTGCGGATTGGAAACCGCGGTGATTTCAATCGGCACTCCTGGCCGTGATACTGACACCGGACCTGACAGCTCGAGGACCTCCTTGTCTGAGGCTGAGCACGGAAATGGTTCAGCGACCAGAATGAACCGGCCACCAGCGGAACCTCCGGAGAATCTACGACCGAAGTCGACATCTCCGAAGGTCGTGCAACCACTGGCTGAATCTTTGTGGTTGGAACAGGGTTGACCGAGGGTGCCATGGCATGAATAATTGGGCCTGGAGGTCATGCAGCCACCAGTGGAACTTCTGGAGAATCTACAGCCACAGCTGACGTCTCCAGGTGTTGTGCAGCCACTGGCGGAACCTCTAGGGCATGATCGGCCGGAGCCGGTTCGTGTCGAGGCTCTGAAGTGACAGTACTGGCAGGTGCGGTATCGGGTGATGGGTGTGTGACCTGTATGTTTTGGACAGTTGCCTTCACCGACATCATTGGCGGCTCTGCCAGGCTGGATGCCATCTGTCTCCATCCGAGCTGAAACTTGATTCTGACGGCCCTTTTGAGCAGTGGCTCTGGGATGGTAGCCATTCTGTGTAGCGGCTGGGGCTCTGGAATGGCGGCCATCTTGGGTTGTGACTCTGACTGAGGAATGGCGGTCATCTTGTCTGCTGACTCGAGCTGAGGTTTGGTGGCCATCTTGTCTGCTGACGGTGATTGAGACATGGTGGCCATCTTGTCTGCTGAAGTTCATGAATGAATGAGTCCAAGGGAGGTGTGGTGAGTGCGGGTGCCCTCTAGAGGCAGTGGCCGGGAACTCCATCCTGACAGTATGTATATGTGTAAAATAAAATAAAAATATAATAAGAAGTTGGCTGGAAAATGAAAACTTAATGAGTCAATGAGGGAAAAATCATAGAGATGTAGCACAGAGGGAGATCCTCTGTCTTACAATACATTAAACGCCAATAGGGTGTTATTGGAAAAAAAAAAAAAGCAAAAAAGGGGAGTTTAAGAAAATCTCTTTTACATTGGAAATACAAGAGTCAACACCCTGACCCATGCTGAAATGGGAACTTGGCATGAGACCCAATGTTTGAAATACAGATGAGCTTCCTGTAAGAGCACTCTGAAGCATTCTTACAATGACAGCTGTTATTTGAATACAGAGAGCAAAAAGGAATACTTCAACAATCTGTCATCAGCTAGACTGATGAGGGTACCTCTCCAAAGGCCTGTTAGCAAGGAAAAAAAATAATAAAAATCGAGGGGCAGGAATCTGGCTGCAGCCTTCCCTTTGAAACCAATTATTTTCTCCATCCTGGGCAGCACTTAAGGCGTACAATATGTCACCTTTTATCCAAAGTGTTGAGTGAAGTGCCAGTGCCTGGAGGTCAACTCCTTGTCCACTTGGATCAAGCTCATTTCGAACGCCTCATGAAGTCGGCGCTCTGCTCTCGTGTGGCTCAACCATTTAATGCCAGATTAGCAGGAACCAGTTACCCGCAATTCACCTCCCCAATGTTTTGAAGGTCAAAAACCCTATTAATGTACAGTTAATGGCTTTCTCAACTTGTTTTGTTATAGCGCTTGTCAATTCTATTGATAGTTACACAGAGAGGAGCTTTTTCAGAATGGAGTCACGCAAGGTGAAACTGCATAATAATGTCCTGATTCCAAGCAAAACACAACTTTGTTGAAGACCTCAGCCACGTTTAGAGTAGGAGGGTAAACAACCGACGTTCTGTTTAAAGATTCAGATCTAAACATCACAAAGTCTCCTCAAAAGGCCTCTATGTCTTTGTGTTTTATTGACAGGTCGACTAAAACAGCACTCATCTGTTCCGCAAGACTGTCCACTGCTGGATCAAAGGAAAACACATCCTCTGCAAGATGACAAACAAATGAGAAATGGCTCTTTGTGGAACCATACAGGACTATCATGTGATGCTAACTGTCAAACATGCATTATTCAACGGCAAGTAAACAAGAGAGGAAAGAAGAGCGAGACGTGTTTTGGCTCTCCACCAACTGTCTCATTAGCCTCACTCTGTCTTGGAAAAACAAACACTCACCAGGCCCACTGAAACACAGCCAGGTCTCACGTGGATGTGTTACATTCAGTGGCACAGACAGCTCCTCCTGTCAAACAACAGAAATCTCGTACTTACCTCACACAGGATTCGCCGCAGAGGCCTACACCTCGAGCACCAGGGGCCAGTGATCTTCTCTGCATGGACTGCCAGCGTATTCAGATTTACTGAGTGCCCCCGTCTGACACAAACACACCTGAGTCTGCTAATGAAGGCTCTGAGAAGTGTGTGGTAAGTAGATTCAGGTGTGTTGGCACCAAATTGTGCCAGAGCAACAAGAGGATGCTTGACTGCTCCAGTTGAATCTGACAGATCTGCTCTGAGTAAAACCTGCAAGTGCTAGGTCGTCCGTAAAATATGTGCAATCATTTTATACTCTCATCTAAGTTAAGGTTGAGTGAATTTCTCCTAAGCATGAATTAAATTTATGTCAAAACATTTTTAAAAAATATTAAAGCAGAAGATTTAGCAATTAGTGTAACTCTCTCACATACAGGTCACATACATACAGGTTATGCATTTCATGCATTTTCGCTCATCGGCTATCTATCTGATTTGTTAAAGCATTTCCATTCACACTTGGCCACATAAATCAGTTCAGTTCCAGCAATATATTTACATTTAAATTTAATAGTTAACCTCGATGAAATCAAAAGATTAGCACTGCATTTTAATTAATTTTCAGCTTATTCAGCCCAGTCTCATGGTAATTTGTACATATTTTACGAGACAGCTAATTTGTACAAATTCTTATGATTTTGTACCATAGACTGTAAAAAAGATGGACGACGCAACTCCACTTCCTTCCACTATAGAAAATGAAGCCAAAACATTCTCAGTATGGCCGCTGACATCTTGAGAAAATGACATCATTTGGAACCAGAGTCTGCAGTAGAGATTTTAAGATGGAGCCGCGGAATTAGATTAGATTACATGGAGAGGGTGGGGTTTATGACCTATACTACAGCCAGTCACCCGGGGGCGATCGAGACACAACAGTTTCACTGTACAAGACTTGTGCGGCACACCCCATTTGTACGAATGACCAACTCGATTTCGCTGCAGTTCATACATATTTTATGAGGGTGCTAATTCGCACAAATGTTTTTTGCTAAATCTTACGTATTTTACGAGTTGCCAATTCGTATGATTTTGTACGAATGACCTTCACTTAACTCCTGCCCTGAACCTACCCGTCATGAGTGAAGTCATACGAATTTGTACAAATTAGCATGAATTAGCCACCTCGTACGAATACGTACGAATTAGTCGTGAGACTGTTGGCTTATTTCATGGTCAAAGACCACAGTAGGAGAGCGCAATAGCAGTGCATCAGCACTGGAATAATAAGTTTGTCTTACTACTTTTAATAAAGATGTTTGTATGTATGCGTCCGCGTCTTACTTTAAGTTTCATTCGTGGCTGTTTGAGCATCGGCTTGCTGAAGAGATGCTCTACCCCTGCTGAAAAAAGCTGGTTTAAGCTGGAAAAAGCTGGTTTTAGCTGGTCTCCCAGCCTTGCCAGGCTGGTTTTAGCTGGTTGTTCCAGCTGGTCTCCCAGCTAAAACCAGCAAACCAGCCTAAGCTGGTTTTAGCTGTTTTTTTTCTGCAGGGACGTTTCTGCGGTGATCAGTGTTGCGTCATATCTGACTTTAACATGCCATGATAAATTTGCATATGTGGTTTCAACAACCAGATGCATTTTCACTTGTCCAGTTTCGTCTGGAATGCTTCCCAGACCACTTCCTGAAGTGGTTTGAGCAATCGGATTTAAATCAGTCACCAATGCATTTTCGGAGGGCATTTGCACCTGGCCTTTTCACAATCTAATCTGATCAGAAAAAAAATTCATGCAGTGACCAGATGTAAACAGCCCCATACACAACAGATGGATTATGGTGATTTATCATGACGATAAACACAAACACACAAACAAACATATTTTTCCATTGCATATTGCTTCATGTTGCATTTATATTTGACCCTGGACCACAAAACCAGTCATAAGGGTCAATAACAGTTATTACTAATGAAAATTATGTTTTGATATATTTACAGGAAGTTATCTTCATAGAACATGATCTAATATGCTCAGTATTTTTTGACATAAAAAAAAAAAAAAAAAAAGATCTTTGACCCATACCATGTATTTTTGGCTATTGCTACAAATATACCTGTGCTAGTTATGACTGGTTTTGTGGTCCAGGGTCTCATATCTGTTATGTTGATACTTTTATTTAATCAAAAGTAAGACTGTGAAATGTTGCTTAAATGTATGAACTTTTCCTTTTGAATATACAGTATATATATATATGTCCGTAATTTTTATGGCAAAGTTACATTATCAATAGCCATTCAATCTTCAATGTCAAGTGATCTATCATAAATCAATATGCTGATTTAGTGCTCCAGAAACATTTCGTGTTGTCTTGTTGTTTAATTTTTTTCTCCAGATTGGATAGAATGATCAAAATAGCAGCATTTATTTAAAAAAAATAAATTTTGTAACATTATAAAAGTCTTATAAGTTAAAACTATAATTTATTAATTAACTTATTTATTATTATAAAATATAACTTATAACTCTGAATATTGATCCAATATAAGTCAGTGGATACTTTTTTTAATGCCTCTTTTGTCTGCTAGGTGAAAAATGTCTGTCTGATCGTGTAAAAAAGTAATATCACACCACTCAACAAGCTGCAAGATTTGAAGTATTATTCATGCCCATATAATGAACAATGCATGCATTTGAGCTGGAATAATTCTCAGGGTTTGAGGTTTATAAAATCCTTTACCTTAAGTCTGAGCATTTTTAGATTTTTATTTATATATATATATATATATTATTTACAGTATATTTTTCTTTTAATGTATAGGACAGTTGAGAGCGGAGAGTAACTGAACCACTGTATTTCACACTGTTCCAAGGCTCTGATGGTAGGTGAATTTTCCTCTGTAATTTAAAGATTCACATTCAGTTTGACATAGAAGATTCTGGACACATCCGCTGTCATGGTGCCTTCAAGTAGCTGCACAGGTGCACATTATAAAAGCAGATCAGGCAGCACTGAACAGGGTGAGATTAGGTGAATTCTGCTGCGTGACACCCTGACACCAATCACAAACATCTCTTCCGAGGTTAATAATCAATGAACCTCATACAACTGTGATGTATCCACAACACATGGTTGTTTCGGAGTCTAGAAAGAAATCAGTATGGCCGAACAGAATTGATTCAATCTTTGAATTGCTTTGCATTCATTTTTCCCCCTATTGGATGCATTGCATCTGGTGGTAGAATACTTGCATTGTTTTTATAGTTTAAAATGTATGTTAAAATTATTGATCTTAAAACGAAGAGTTCATTTGCAAAAACAGATTTTTTTTATTAAAAAAATTTTGTTTTGTGTTATGTTTTGTATTATTTATTTTTTGCATTGTTTTTTATTGTATTTTTTGTGTTATCCATTTACTTATTTTTTAACCTATTAATTGAGATTAATTGAAATGTACAAAGAAAAAACATGAGTAATCTATTTTTGCAAATGAACTCTTCAAATATTGAGTTGATTTAAAGATAAAAACGTTAATCGCATCCATTATGTATAAACCCAAACACATGCAGCATAGATTTTGATAATATTTACATAATAATGTTTTATTAATGTTTTATTTATAAATTATGGCATATTTAATATATATACGTAACATATTTTTCTTAAATATATACATGCATGTGGTGGTCACACCAAATACTGACTAGTTTTCGCACCCACATTTTAGAGTGGCCTTTTATTGTGGCCAGACTAAGGCACACATGTGCAACAATCATGCTGTCTAATCATCATATTGATATGCCACACCTGAGGTGAATGGATTATATCAGCAAAGGAGAAGTGCTCACTAACACAGATTTTGACAGAATTGTGAACAATATTTATAGAAAAAGTCTTAGATCTTTGAGTCCAGCTCAAAAACAAAAGTGTTGTGTTTATAATTTTGTTCAGTGTGTGTATATATATATATTTATATATTATAAATGATTTTTTTGTGTCATTTTTATCCATCAACTGATAATTTGATGCATATTGCAGATGAGACTTATGATTACTTTATTAGATTTTTGAAGTTTCTTTTTCAAGTATATTATAGATTATTTTTTTCACTGTCCATTTAAAAATCCTGATACAAAAATATTAAGCATTACTACTATTTTCAACACTGATTATAATAAATGTTTCTTGAGCAACAAAGAAAAATTCAGCTTTGCCATTACAGGAATTTTTTTTTTTTTAATATATTACAAAACAAAATTATGTAAAGCTCTCACAGAATATTACAGTTTGCTATATTTTTGACCTTGGTATGCCTTGGCATAAGACATAAGCATAAGACACTTTTTTTTCCCAAAAACATTAAAAAACTTAGCATTTTGTCATACATAATCTGTACTTACTGGATCTGATTAATAATTCTACACACACTTCTGCTAATTTCTTTAGTGTTTTGTACTGATTGCTGACCGACACTGCTGTGCAATTATGTCGATGAGTTTTTCCCTGGTCTGTTATTGTAGTGTCAACTACTTCAGACAAACACACGCCTCAACCGCACATAAAAACAAAACAAACTTTGATTTATTGCTTTACATATTCTCTTCCTGACTGTCTCTTCCTGTATAAGTAGGTGGTTCTTGGCCAGAATTAGCTGTGGATCAGGCTTTATGCAGTTAGTCAGAAGTCTGGCTATGCAAGACCAAGTCTGCGATGAATCATTGCTGATTATGAATGTCTCCAGACATCCGGCACAGTGCATCACTCACCTGTACCTCCTGTGGTAAAAATGAAACTCTTGATAAAGTCTGACAGTGTGTTTTCATTTCCTTTAACGTAAACAATGAGCACACTTCTGATTGCTCAGTATGTGGGACTTGTAGATGTGTGTCTGTTTGTTCGCAGAAGCATTTTGCTGCCTTATCTTCCTCAATCTGCGCTATGAAAGCAGGTCTGCGTGTTGACACAACACATATGACACAGCTCTCCTCGACTGATGATGCTTGACAGCACAGTGTTGATCAGATCCAGGAAGAGGGAAGAATATTCCATCCAATGATCCGTATCTGCAATGCGCTTTTATAAAGTCATGACCTTGACTGAGACGGAGCCTGAGATTAACTGATTTGTTCTCCTTATTTAAAGGTGGTGTGTGTGTGTGTGTTTACAAATGTAAGTATTAATCCATCCCTTGAGTGTCTTCCACTCTTCTAGGAAGGTTATCCAGTCGATGCTGGAATGTGGCTGCAGGCTGAGGAGTAAGCTACTTGAGTAATTGTACTTCATTACTATACTTAAGTATAATTTAGGGAACTTGTAGTTGAGTGCTATTGAAACTGAATATTTTTTCTCTTTCTCAGGCATTCCTTCAGACCTTTAAAGTGCAAAGCACATTTTTTACAGGTCATCATGAGTCATGTCAATGAAATTCCATTGACAGTATAGATATAGCTGACATCCATTTACTATAGTGGAAATCATTTGTAGGTTGATTTCTCTGAACACAAGCAAATCTAAAAATTAATATCCAATGTAGATTTTACACTAAAAATATTTTGTTGGCTCAAAGACTGATGCTGTTTGCATCCATATTTTTTTGGGTTACAACAACCCCATATTAATTTGATCAGTCAACAAACCATTTTTTATTTATATAGCTCAAGGGCACATTGAATATATAACCATGTAATTAAAGGAACTTTGTAGCATTTGTAGCAAAATAATTTGTAGCATAAACTATTTAAGTTGATAGCTAAAACACCCCCCCCAACAAAAAAACCCACATATGTGGTGGGGACCATAAATTCATTGCGTAAGTACCAAAATGAACAATTTTATTAAGTTAATTTAACTTTTTTCTTTTTCTTTTTGTATTTTTAAAGAAAACACAACATAAGTTAATGCAATGATCAACATGCATGATATGAAAACTAAATAAAGTGTATGAAAAATGTAATAAATTTGAATTTTTAGCTGTGGAGCATAAATTCATTTGTAGCATATATATCCATCTGTGCTGTTTATGTTTTAGTTTGTTTAGTTAGAATAAAAATTAATTTGTCTAAATAAATCCTATTTAAGACAAGAGGTTTTGACAATGTGTGAATAGATGGACAAATAAAGCAAACAATAAACATACACGGTTTGGTGAATGAATAAATAAATACTATAATATGATGAAATAAGAGTGTAATATATGCTGCTTGTAATATTGTTTATCAGAATACAGAATCAGAAGTTTAAATGGTCACCCAAACAAGGACTAGTGCTGCTCAACAACTTGATCCAAAGCATGGCAGGAGGGGGAGTCATTATTTCTGCAATTTCTTCTGGTGACTCTAATAACACAGAAATTAACCTCTTCGCCTATAAATATGTAAAAGAATTATCTGATTTGAAAGGAGGATGATATTGGAAAGTTGAGGAAGAAAGAGACTGAGGGAGAGAGATTATCTGTGAGTGTTTCTCTGATGTGTAATTGGCCTCTTAAGACGGAGCGAGCGAGTCAGCGAGAGCTGATGCAACAATAATGTCCCAGTTCTTCCTCTCTCAGCATGTAAACAAGGCTTGACTTTTGTACGCCAAAAAAAGCAGACCAAGATCGATCGATGTGATTCTAGGAAAAGAGCGGAAGGATAATATGCGTGCTGGAAAGCCGAGATCAAACCCAGATGGACCCGTGCGGCCAGCATAAGAGTATCAGTCTCAGCTGCACGCCTCACACACTTCCTCACTCCACAGGCAACCTGATGGGGGCTTATCTCTCTCCCCCCTGCCTGCGCTGATTACGGGCATGCCAGAGCTGTGTGTCCTGCTCTAATAGTGCTGCCCACTCACTCACAATTAGCCATGATCATTACCACCCCGCTCGAAGGAGATTAACTCAGCCTTCATTTGTTTGGGGTTTACAGAGCTGCTCCCTTACACTGAGGTGAGTCATGGCAGGAGGAGATTCAAAGGACGCAATATTGCCATCTGTTGGAAGCCTGCCGGAGCTCCAAGAGTAGTGTTTTGGGAAAAAGGTAGAAAGATGAAAGAAGGGAATATGGAAAATGATTTGTGCACACCACCGACATCTCGATCGAATTTTGACTAATGCCACGCAATTGCAGTGTAAACCACTTCGCTGATTTTAACCGGAGAAATTGTGCTAAATTGATATGCGATGAGAAATCAAGGAATATGTATGATTATTAATGGGGCTGTGCAGACATTTCTTGGTAAACTTCTAATAACATATTATCAATATTCATGAGCAAGCCCTTTACCTTATTTGATATGGAAATTATTGCATGCAGAGGTAGTGTCATGAATGCATAAAGCAAACGATAAAAATAAGGGGTTTTCAAACCTTCAGAGTATTGCTAGGAACTTTACAGAAACTATAATCCAAAAAATATATACATAAAACTGGACATAGAAAATTATAAATAAGATTATGTACAATATGTTAAAATTGATAGAATTCTACATTCAACAATTCAACATTTTGTGTTTTTAAGTGTGATGACTGCTCAGAAATCATGAGATTAAATCAAAATTATTTTACTTTATAAGCAGCTTTATTTTAACTTTATCTTCAAGTTTTCATACTTTAACATTGTTATAAAAAAAGAAAAAGTAAATAATATTCAGATTATATTTTACACATATTTTGAATCAAATATGTTTTATTACAATATTTGATTACCCCTTATTTTAAGGTGTTCTTGTTACATTGTTATTATGTATATATATGTATATGTGTGTGTGTGTGTGTGTATATAATTACAGAATATTATTAATTAATAATATATACTTAACATTAGGGTTTGTTATGCATAATTTATTCAGTTACTATGCATGGTTTAGTTCTATTAATTTGCTTACTTCACAAAGTATAGTGGACACTGCAGAAATGTTTCCTAATATTTTATCTTTTACGTTATTAATGGAACTTTATACATGAAAATATATAGCTGCTTTTATATGTAAGGAAAGGGGGTCTGTCGAGGAGATTGTCATGCTGTATTTGATAGTCTGTGTAAAGTTTGAATCCCCTGTAAGTAACCAGAATGTATTTTTTTACACTCAATCTTATGATGACATTCTATTACATGATTATACCTGTTTTTTTTTGTAGTTCTTGTTCATATGCAATGAACGTCGCAGCAGACGTTGGAGCGTAAATGCATTTGGAATGCATAAATCATCAGCTTGACATTTGAATGCTTCTGAGCAGCGCATGTTAATGGAATAACTTTAGAATACAAATTACTTCTATGCTTTATGATGTATTGAAGAGCAAAATGGGGCGTTTGAGCAAAGGACAGGTGCAAAAAAGAAAACAAATCTGACATGGCTGTAATAAATGTAGGAATGTTGGATGCGGCTAACATTCCGAATGTCTCTTTTTTCCTTATCTGGCATTTCTTCGTCTCGCTGTACATTCAAGTGAGGTTTCTGGTATCTTTAAACAGGAAACTGCATTAAATCTGGGAGGTTCTTCTGGTTTGGGAGCAGCAGCACTGATGCTGTGACCAGTATGCCACGTTTCTCCCTCTGTGAATACATGCAGCCTCTCTGCTGTAAATAACACATTCATCGCTGTGCCACTGCTTCCTCCTGCCAGCCCTCTGCAGATACACTGTGACGTTCTGTATGATTAGGAGCTCTCAAAGCAGACCGACCGGCCGTGACTTCAAAATTAGTGAGTCAGTTTCTTGAACCTCCATTTTG
Organism: Enteromius mattozi; assembly: GCA_032359235.1. Taxonomy (NCBI): domain Eukaryota; kingdom Metazoa; phylum Chordata; class Actinopteri; order Cypriniformes; family Cyprinidae; genus Enteromius; species Enteromius mattozi. The sequence continues at coordinate 8,707,992 of JAUMHE010000063.1, read as the reverse complement.
CTTCCCATCCACTTAACATTTCTGCTCCTCACATTCACAAGATTCACACTTCAAAAAGCATCTGTTACTGCTCAGCACCAAATGCATCTGTGTATGTATTTTCCGTGCAAATTACAATGAATGGGGACCGAAGCTTTCAAGCTTCAAAAAGGAATGCAGAAGCAGCATTAAAGTGTCATTTTACAGCCATACTGTAGCTTTATGTGACAAATAAACTGCAATTAACTCGTTGCTTGCTCAAAGTCGTGACAGACTGATTCTGTGAACTCGATCAAGTAAATCATCTTTTCAGTGAATCACTTGATCAGGTTTGCAACACACAGCCTCAATAATTCATTCAGGAATAAGACAGATAAGGTTCTTAAGTTCAGCTCATCGATTTAACCCAATAGCAACAGCAGTGACTTAAAAGGATAGTCCACCAAAAAAAGGAAAATGAGATGTGAATCAGTTTGTTTCTTCATCTGAAAAGATTTGGCATTATATCACTTGCTGACCAATCCTCTGCAGTGAATGGGTGCCATCAGAATGAGAGTCCAAACAGATGATAAAAACATCACTATAATCCACAAGAAATCTACATGACTCAAATCCATCAATTAACACATTTTGTGTAGAAAATGTTTTTCTTCAGACCAAAATAGTTGTAATTATGTCTTATGGACGTATTGAGGATGTATTTTGTCCAGAAGTGATGGATTAAATTCAAAACACATGAAGGATTTGTTTCTTAAAAACATACAGGTTTACTACAATATGTTAATTGATGAGCTGGAATCGTATGGATTATTTTGATAGGTTTTTATCATCTGAATGGACTCTCATTCTGATGGCACCCATATCTTGCATATATATTTGTGCTTTGTAAGCCACTGAATTTCAGCAAAGCGAAGCTTAGATTACTTCACTCTATGGAGAATTGGTCCAAGAGTAAGACGGATACTAAAGCATACTTCCAGTCTGAGTAGATTAGATTTATGATAACCAGCTCTTAAGTGCTCTGATGCTTATTGTTTTTCTGTAGTAAGTTATTAAACTCAAGACAAGACGTGAAATGCATTATTTATTTGATTTAATATAGCTTTTGCCAGGGAGAGAGGTTGTTATTATGCCTACCCATGCCCTTACATATCAAAGCCCTTCAAGCTGATAGTTTTCACGCACCGCTCTAAATAATGCAACGGAAATTATCACTAGGGGAAAATTAAATAGACTGATAAGCTGGATGTATTGGGTTAGTCGCATTAACCTGTGAGGTTTATATTACCTTTGGCTCCATGGTACGTTGTGATGCTATCACCTATAAGGATTAAACATTGAAGAGATCTTAAGGGATAAACACAGGGATTCACAGGTGTCCTAATTTATTTTCTTTTTCTTAAAAATAGTTGGAATACATTTATCAGTGTTTTGTTTGAATATACATTTGTTTTTGGACTTGAAGATTTATAGTGAGTGAATCTCAGACTTCTGAAGATTCCTGAAGATAGAGCACAGAAGTGCTGTGAACCACTGTCATATTTTATGATGCTTAAATGCTTCAGTCCACATTGTAAATGCATGGAAAAGTTAGCATTCTAATTACATTCTTCTTAATAAGTTTTGGACTGTCATGAGTCAATAAATGATAACATAATCTTTATTTTTAGGCGAACTGTTCCTTTAGAGACTTCACATAAAGTACATATATTTGCAGATTACATCATCTGCATGTGTCATTAAAAACTCATTTGCATGCATGTCTTTATTTATGGGATTATGATACATCATGAACAAATGCATGATTTTAAATACATTACCAAAAGAGAGAGATTAGAAAAATAACACACAGGGAAAAAAAGAGAAAACATGGGGCAATGCAACATGTTTGAAAAGGTCCCTCAAAGTGTTGCTTTATTTGGAGCTGTAATGCCCTGCCCTAGGGAACAAGATTGAGTAAAAACTTCACAGTGAGAGAGAGAGAGGGAGAAAAAAGTGTGAAATTTGTTTTTAAAATGAATGCTGCATGCCACTTTTCCTTACATCACTTATTCATTGAGAGCAAATGTTTTTCCCCATAACCGTGCTGCAGTTTCCCACATGCTCTGTTAGTCTGACATCTTGAAGCAGTGCAGGTGTTTTAGACTTCCACAGAAGCACTTGCTGCTGTTTCTAACCATGTACCTACACACAATTGTTTAATATTGTGAGAGCTGTCGTTCCACAGGAGAAGAATGCTGGCTCTTTAGGTCCGCCTAGGGCCACGATGGACGAGGAGATGTTAGGTGGCAGGCAGTGCTCCCAGGTTTTCTTTAACACAAGAGTTGTAGAAATATCAACCTGGATATTGGTGTTAGATTGCTGTCTGTAGAAACTCCAGGGTGCTATTGTTGTATCTCAAGTTTATGTAACCGTCCTTTGCCTCAAGGTCTAATAAGCTGAGTAAAAGAGTATGAATCATCTTTCTGTTTACATGCATTATAATACAGTGACAATGTCTGTGGATATACTGTGCTAAAATCAATCTCTATATAAAGCCAAACAAAAGATATCCTACATTTCATAAAGTCAACCATAACTTGAGAGCCTCTGGCTAAAAACTTCTAATTTTCTGGAGCAGATCACACATTGTACTCCCACTGTGTAAAAAGTCTGTGACTTGTCCGAGATGAGCGATGATTTGTGCTCAGTTTCCAGAAATACTTATATTACACCTTTTGTTTTCAGATCTCTTTATCTGTTGGCTGTTCCTGCTAAAAACAAATTGAAGTTGCTATTTCTGGTCTGCAATATCGCTAAAAGCCCCAAACCAGCCTCCAAACACAGGTAAACCTGATAAATCACCTTCAATATTTCAGTCTAGGCTTATTTTATTTATAAAATGCATGTCATTTTGAAATATGCATTTAGAAATTACAGTCGAAAAGGGAAACACTGATTTCCCTAACCTCAATTCCAGGCTTGCTGACTAACTAAACTCCTGCTGATAAATAAATTGATGTGAAACATCTGATTTGTATCTTTTGCTGACACACTCATCATCACAACCCAATATATGCAGTCCTGCTGTTTTAATATAAACTCCAGCCATGAAAAATTATGTAAATAAATGTCAAAAGAATTACGATCCCTCTCATATCTCTCATCTCGCCTTCCATTCACAGTCACAGTTGATATAGGCCTCAATACATATACCCTGTCTGGGTTTGAATAGAACAATAAACTCTTTCACTTGTTGAAAGCTGTTCTGCTCTTACATAAGGTTGTAAATATATGCCATTAACTTGAATGATAAATATACAGTAGGAATGAAGACTAACCTACCTAATTCTTCTGATCTTTGTAGGTGATTTGCTTCTTAATTTTAGCAAAGGTTGTCAAAAACTGAATTGTTTGACTCAGGTGGGATTTAAATCTCCAAGTACGTGTCTGAAACATAAATGTACCCGACCCTTTTCAGGGAAACTATTCTCGTTCTTTCTTTTCCTTTGTACACTGAGCCGTCATCCTTGAAAGACCCAGCCAGAGTCTGATCAGAGAATGAAGCAAAGGTCAAAGGAGAAGTCAGCCGAGGTGACACCGCACTTCCACCCGGAGCCCGTCACGGCAATGCAGATCGTAACGATGCACATATTCCACCTGTCAATCATGCCTTGACAGAAAAGAAAAGGTTGAGAGCAATGACGCAGACGGCCTTTTTCCAGACGGCTGAAATTTACCGCAGGTCAACAGAGAAGATCAACTTCAAACCGCATGTTGTTTGTGCTCACTCGTTATTTCAACACCAGATAGCGATAACAACAAATCACAACCGCTATAGCAACAACCAAAACAAGGAAGCAAATAAGACAGATAAATACGCTGTCTCGACAAACAGCTTTACGTCTCCTTTGAGACCTCCTCATTTACTGTGTCATGTATAAGGTGCACTACAAAGACTCAACAAGTTTCCAACTGAAATGGGACTTCTTTTATCATGGCGGGTCCGTACAAAGACCACAGCGCAATTGAGATGCTTCAAAACATCACAGGGACCGAGATTGAGAAGCGTCTTGTATAAGGCACACAGCGTGAACGATAGACTCCCATGATAGTGTTCAACAGAAGAGTGTCAATTCCCATCTAACCCCTCATCACTAAGAGGATGTTGAGCTCAGGCACAGAGAGACAAGGCCACTTAACAGACTGTTATCATGATGCTGAAACTAGCAGCTACTTGCAGACGCGTCATGCCCATTCACACTTAGATTTCAGAGCCAAGTGGCTTTTGAATGAAACGTGAGGTAAAATTGCTGTTGCATCACTGAGAATTGAAATCAGGTTCACTTCCGTATTAAATGAAAACATATACTGTACAAATGACCTTCTTTCTCACCGATGTCACACAGGCTAATAGGTAATAGCTAGGCATGTGGTCTTGCTTCATTTCGTATGTAAATGCAGCACTTTTCATTATCCAATCAACTAGATAAAATCAACTTCCACCATTTCTTTTTCATATTGAATATCCTGTCTCACTTTGCATCACATTTTTTGTCACATTACACAGTAAAAGGGTTTGTGAGCGGCAATTCACATTACTTTAGGATAAGTTTTAAACCATTAAATCATTAATATTGGGAAAGGATTTCATGAGAAGCAGCAAAATGTTCCAGAGGCATAAGACTGCAGACCTAAGAAGGCACAGTCTCCCTGAAATTTTAAACAGGACCTAGGAAAAGACAGAAATAGGCTATTTTATGACTGTAGATGAGCATCAGAAATGTAATGTGGTGTCAAGCTCGGTTCCACTGAGAAGCTTCGCAGAGGCATTTCATATTACGAATCACAATAACCATGTCCAGTTTAAAGGCATATATTTGTGTATGTCATGCTTAACATTAAATTATAATTTCCTATTTTATATTCATTTAACATTTCTCTATTCATTTTTTCAAGTCTTATTACAGAGATAACATTTATGGACTAATTGCTGTAATCTGAGTTTTATTTAGGTATGATATAACTGTTGGAATTAATTTTACACAGAGAAGACAATACAATGTTAAACATTGCATTTTTTTCAAGTTGTTTTGAAACTGATCTCACAGACTAACTCAGAATTGTTGAAGAGTTTGATAATATAAAATTCAAAAAAGGTTGACTAATGTTTGAACTTAGTTATTTGCACATCTCATCCATGTGAATGACGGAGAACA